>JAXIVJ010000897.1:127500-169486 GCA_036785665.1 Chirona hameri
AAAGACATGGGCAGTTCAGATTTATTGTGACATCCAGTGTCCTGGAATGAGGCGGAAAGACATGGGCAGTTCAGATTTATTGTGACATCCAGTGTCCTGGAATGAGGCGGAAAGACATGGGCAGTTCAGATTTATTGTGACATCCAGTGTCCTGGAATGAGACGGAAAGACATGGCAGTTCAGATTTATTGTGACATGCAGTGTCCTGGAATGAGGCGGAAAGACATGGGCAGTTCAGATTTATTGTGACATCCAGTGTCCTGGAATGAGGCGGAAAGACATGGGCAGTTCAGATTTATTGTGACATGCAGTGTCCTGGAATGAGACTGAAAGACATGGGCAGTTCAGATTTATTGTGACATGCAGTGTCCTGGAATGAGACGGAAAGACATGGGCAGTTCAGATTTATTGTGACATCCAGTGTCCTGGAATGAGACGGAAAGACATGGCAGTTCAGATTTATTGTGACATCCAGTGTCCTGGAATGAGGCGGAAAGACATGGGCAGTTCAGATTTATTGTGACATCCAGTGTCCTGGAATGAGGCGGAAAGACATGGGCAGTTCAGATTTATTGTGACATGCAGTGTCCTGGAATGAGACTGAAAGACATGGGCAGTTCAGATTTATTGTGACATGCAGTGTCCTGGAATGAGACTGAAAGACATGGGCAGTTCAGATTTATTGTGACATCCAGTGTCCTGGAATGAGGCGGAAAGACATGGGCAGTTCAGATTTATTGTGACATCCAGTGTCCTGGAATGAGGCGGAAAGACATGGGCAGTTCAGATTTATTGTGACATCCAGTGTCCTGGAATGAGACGGAAAGACATGGCAGTTCAGATTTATTGTGACATGCAGTGTCCTGGAATGAGGCGGAAAGACATGGGCAGTTCAGATTTATTGTGACATCCAGTGTCCTGGAATGAGGCGGAAAGACATGGGCAGTTCAGATTTATTGTGACATGCAGTGTCCTGGAATGAGACGGAAAGACATGGCAGTTCAGATTTATTGTGACATGCAGTGTCCTGGAATGAGAGGGAAAGACATGGGCAGTTCAGATTTATTGTGACATCCAGTGTCCTGGAATGAGAGGGAAAGACATGGGCAGTTCAGATTTATTGTGACATCCAGTGTCCTGGAATGAGGCGGAAAGACATGGGCAGTTCAGATTTATTGTGGCATGCAGTGTCCTGGAATGAGAGGGAAAGACATGTGCAGTTCAGATTTATTGTGACATGCAGTGTCCTGGAATGAGGCGGAAAGACATGGGCAGTTCAGATTTATTGTGACATCCAGTGTCCTGGAATGAGGCGGAAAGACATGGGCAGTTCAGATTTATTGTGACATGCAGTGTCCTGGAATGAGAGGGAAAGACATGGGCAGTTCAGATTTATTGTGACATCCAGTGTCCTGGAATGAGACGGAAAGACATGGGCAGTTCAGATTTATTGTGACATCCAGTGTCCTGGAATGAGGCGGAAAGACATGGGCAGTTCAGATTTATTGTGACATGCAGTGTCCTGGAATGAGAGGGAAAGACATGGGCAGTTCAGATTTATTGTGACATGCAGTGTCCTGGAATGAGAGGGAAAGACATGGGCAGTTCAGATTTATTGTGACATCCAGTGTCCTGGAATGAGACTGAAAGACATGGGCAGTTCAGATTTATTGTGACATCCAGTGTCCTGGAATGAGGCGGAAAGACATGGGCAGTTCAGATTTATTGTGACATCCAGTGTCCTGGAATGAGAGGGAAAGACATGGGCAGTTCAGATTTATTGTGACATGCAGTGTCCTGGAATGAGAGGGAAAGACATGGGCAGTTCAGATTTATTGTGACATCCAGTGTCCTGGAATGAGAGGGAAAGACATGGGCAGTTCAGATTTATTGTGACATGCAGTGTCCTGGAATGAGAGGGAAAGACATGGGCAGTTCAGATTTATTGTGACATCCAGTGTCCTGGAATGAGACGGAAAGACATGGGCAGTTCAGATTTATTGTGACATCCAGTGTCCTGGAATGAGGCGGAAAGACATGGGCAGTTCAGATTTATTGTGACATCCAGTGTCCTGGAATGAGGCGGAAAGACATGGGCAGTTCAGATTTATTGTGACATCCAGTGTCCTGGAATGAGAGGGAAAGACATGGGCAGTTCAGATTTATTGTGACATCCAGTGTCCTGGAATGAGGCGGAAAGACATGGGCAGATCAGATTTATTGTGACATGCAGTGTCCTGGAATGAGGCGGAAAGACATGGGCAGTTCAGATTTATTGTGACATGCAGTGTCCTGGAATGAGGCGGAAAGACATGGGCAGTTCAGATTTATTGTGACATGCAGTGTCCTGGAATGAGAGGGAAAGACATGGCAGTTCAGATTTATTGTGACATCCAGTGTCCTGGAATGAGACGGAAAGACATGGGCAGTTCAGATTTATTGTGACATGCAGTGTCCTGGAATGAGGCGGAAAGACATGGGCAGTTCAGATTTATTGTGACATGCAGTGTCCTGGAATGAGGCGGAAAGACATGGGCAGTTCAGATTTATTGTGACATCCAGTGTCCTGGAATGAGGCGGAAAGACATGTGCAGTTCAGATTTATTGTGACATCCAGTGTCCTGGAATGAGAGGGAAAGACATGGGCAGTTCAGATTTATTGTGACATCCAGTGTCCTGGAATGAGAGGGAAAGACATGGGCAGTTCAGATTTATTGTGACATCCAGTGTCCTGGAATGAGAGGGAAAGACATGGCAGTTCAGATTTATTGTGACATCCAGTGTCCTGGAATGAGACGGAAAGACATGGGCAGTTCAGATTTATTGTGACATCCAGTGTCCTGGAATGAGGCGGAAAGACATGGGCAGTTCAGATTTATTGTGACATGCAGTGTCCTGGAATGAGGCGGAAAGACATGGGCAGTTCAGATTTATTGTGACATGCAGTGTCCTGGAATGAGAGGGAAAGACATGGGCAGTTCAGATTTATTGTGACATGCAGTGTCCTGGAATGAGACTGAAAGACATGGGCAGTTCAGATTTATTGTGACATCCAGTGTCCTGGAATGAGAGGGAAAGACATGGGCAGTTCAGATTTATTGTGACATCCAGTGTCCTGGAATGAGGCAGAAAGACATGGGCAGTTCAGATTTATTGTGACATGCAGTGTCCTGGAATGAGAGGGAAAGACATGGGCAGTTCAGATTTATTGTGACATCCAGTGTCCTGGAATGAGGCGGAAAGACATGGGCAGTTCAGATTTATTGTGACATCCAGTGTCCTGGAATGAGAGGGAAAGACATGGGCAGTTCAGATTTATTGTGACATCCAGTGTCCTGGAATGAGAGGGAAAGACATGGGCAGTTCAGATTTATTGTGACATCCAGTGTCCTGGAATGAGACGGAAAGACATGGGCAGTTCAGATTTATTGTGACATGCAGTGTCCTGGAATGAGAGGGAAAGACATGGGCAGTTCAGATTTATTGTGACATCCAGTGTCCTGGAATGAGAGGGAAAGACATGGGCAGTTCAGATTTATTGTGACATCCAGTGTCCTGGAATGAGAGGGAAAGACATGGGCAGTTCAGATTTATTGTGACATGCAGTGTCCTGGAATGAGGCGGAAAGACATGGGCAGTTCAGATTTATTGTGACATGCAGTGTCCTGGAATGAGACGGAAAGACATGTGCAGTTCAGATTTATTGTGACATCCAGTGTCCTGGAATGAGAGGGAAAGACATGGGCAGTTCAGATTTATTGTGACATCCAGTGTCCTGGAATGAGACGGAAAGACATGGCAGTTCAGATTTATTGTGACATGCAGTGTCCTGGAATGAAACTGAAAGACATGGGCAGTTAAGATTTATTGCGACATCCAGTGTCCTGGAATGAGGCGGAAAGACATGGGCAGTTCAGATTTATTGTGACATCCAGTGTCCTGGAATGAGGCGGAAAGACATGGGCAGTTCAGATTTATTGTGACATCCAGTGTCCTGGAATGAGACGGAAAGACATGGCAGTTCAGATTTATTGTGACATGCAGTGTCCTGGAATGAGGCGGAAAGACATGGGCAGTTCAGATTTATTGTGACATCCAGTGTCCTGGAATGAGGCGGAAAGACATGGGCAGTTCAGATTTATTGTGACATGCAGTGTCCTGGAATGAGACTGAAAGACATGGGCAGTTCAGATTTATTGTGACATGCAGTGTCCTGGAATGAGACGGAAAGACATGGGCAGTTCAGATTTATTGTGACATCCAGTGTCCTGGAATGAGACGGAAAGACATGGCAGTTCAGATTTATTGTGACATCCAGTGTCCTGGAATGAGGCGGAAAGACATGGGCAGTTCAGATTTATTGTGACATCCAGCGTCCTGGAATGAGGCGGAAAGACATGGGCAGTTCAGATTTATTGTGACATGCAGTGTCCTGGAATGAGACTGAAAGACATGGGCAGTTCAGATTTATTGTGACATGCAGTGTCCTGGAATGAGACTGAAAGACATGGGCAGTTCAGATTTATTGTGACATCCAGTGTCCTGGAATGAGGCGGAAAGACATGGGCAGTTCATATTTATTGTGACATCCAGTGTCCTGGAATGAGGCGGAAAGACATGGGCAGTTCAGATTTATTGTGACATCCAGTGTCCTGGAATGAGACGGAAAGACATGGCAGTTCAGATTTATTGTGACATGCAGTGTCCTGGAATGAGGCGGAAAGACATGGGCAGTTCAGATTTATTGTGACATCCAGTGTCCTGGAATGAGGCGGAAAGACATGGGCAGTTCAGATTTATTGTGACATGCAGTGTCCTGGAATGAGACGGAAAGACATGGCAGTTCAGATTTATTGTGACATGCAGTGTCCTGGAATGAGAGGGAAAGACATGGGCAGTTCAGATTTATTGTGACATCCAGTGTCCTGGAATGAGAGGGAAAGACATGGGCAGTTCATATTTATTGTGACATCCAGTGTCCTGGAATGAGGCGGAAAGACATGGGCAGTTCAGATTTATTGTGGCATGCAGTGTCCTGGAATGAGAGGGAAAGACATGTGCAGTTCAGATTTATTGTGACATGCAGTGTCCTGGAATGAGGCGGAAAGACATGGGCAGTTCAGATTTATTGTGACATCCAGTGTCCTGGAATGAGGCGGAAAGACATGGGCAGTTCAGATTTATTGTGACATGCAGTGTCCTGGAATGAGAGGGAAAGACATGGGCAGTTCAGATTTATTGTGACATCCAGTGTCCTGGAATGAGACGGAAAGACATGGGCAGTTCAGATTTATTGTGACATCCAGTGTCCTGGAATGAGGCGGAAAGACATGGGCAGTTCAGATTTATTGTGACATGCAGTGTCCTGGAATGAGAGGGAAAGACATGGGCAGTTCAGATTTATTGTGACATGCAGTGTCCTGGAATGAGAGGGAAAGACATGGGCAGTTCAGATTTATTGTGACATCCAGTGTCCTGGAATGAGACTGAAAGACATGGGCAGTTCAGATTTATTGTGACATCCAGTGTCCTGGAATGAGGCGGAAAGACATGGGCAGTTCAGATTTATTGTGACATCCAGCGTCCTGGAATGAGAGGGAAAGACATGGGCAGTTCAGATTTATTGTGACATGCAGTGTCCTGGAATGAGAGGGAAAGACATGGGCAGTTCAGATTTATTGTGACATCCAGTGTCCTGGAATGAGAGGGAAAGACATGGGCAGTTCAGATTTATTGTGACATGCAGTGTCCTGGAATGAGAGGGAAAGACATGGGCAGTTCAGATTTATTGTGACATGCAGTGTCCTGGAATGAGGCGGAAAGACATGGGCAGTTCAGATTTATTGTGACATCCAGTGTCCTGGAATGAGGCGGAAAGACATGGGCAGTTCAGATTTATTGTGACATCCAGTGTCCTGGAATGAGGCGGAAAGACATGGGCAGTTCAGATTTATTGTGACATCCAGTGTCCTGGAATGAGAGGGAAAGACATGGGCAGTTCAGATTTATTGTGACATCCAGTGTCCTGGAATGAGGCGGAAAGACATGGGCAGTTCAGATTTATTGTGACATGCAGTGTCCTGGAATGAGGCGGAAAGACATGGGCAGTTCAGATTTATTGTGACATGCAGTGTCCTGGAATGAGGCGGAAAGACATGGGCAGTTCAGATTTATTGTGACATGCAGTGTCCTGGAATGAGAGGGAAAGACATGGCAGTTCAGATTTATTGTGACATCCAGTGTCCTGGAATGAGACGGAAAGACATGGGCAGTTCAGATTTATTGTGACATGCAGTGTCCTGGAATGAGGCGGAAAGACATGGGCAGTTCAGATTTATTGTGACATGCAGTGTCCTGGAATGAGGCGGAAAGACATGGGCAGTTCAGATTTATTGTGACATCCAGTGTCCTGGAATGAGGCGGAAAGACATGTGCAGTTCAGATTTATTGTGACATCCAGTGTCCTGGAATGAGAGGGAAAGACATGGGCAGTTCAGATTTATTGTGACATCCAGTGTCCTGGAATGAGAGGGAAAGACATGGGCAGTTCAGATTTATTGTGACATCCAGTGTCCTGGAATGAGAGGGAAAGACATGGCAGTTCAGATTTATTGTGACATACAGTGTCCTGGAATGAGACGGAAAGACATGGGCAGTTCAGATTTATTGTGACATCCAGTGTCCTGGAATGAGGCGGAAAGACATGGGCAGTTCAGATTTATTGTGACATGCAGTGTCCTGGAATGAGGCGGAAAGACATGGGCAGTTCAGATTTATTGTGACATGCAGTGTCCTGGAATGAGAGGGAAAGACATGGGCAGTTCAGATTTATTGTGACATGCAGTGTCCTGGAATGAGACTGAAAGACATGGGCAGTTCAGATTTATTGTGACATCCAGTGTCCTGGAATGAGAGGGAAAGACATGGGCAGTTCAGATTTATTGTGACATCCAGTGTCCTGGAATGAGGCAGAAAGACATGGGCAGTTCAGATTTATTGTGACATGCAGTGTCCTGGAATGAGAGGGAAAGACATGGGCAGTTCAAATTTATTGTGACATCCAGTGTCCTGGAATGAGGCGGAAAGACATGGGCAGTTCAGATTTATTGTGACATCCAGTGTCCTGGAATGAGAGGGAAAGACATGGGCAGTTCAGATTTATTGTGACATCCAGTGTCCTGGAATGAGAGGGAAAGACATGGGCAGTTCAGATTTATTGTGACATCCAGTGTCCTGGAATGAGACGGAAAGACATGGGCAGTTCAGATTTATTGTGACATGCAGTGTCCTGGAATGAGAGGGAAAGACATGGGCAGTTCAGATTTATTGTGACATCCAGTGTCCTGGAATGAGACGGAAAGACATGGGCAGTTCAGATTTATTGTGACATGCAGTGTCCTGGAATGATGCGGAAAGACATGGGCAGTTCAGATTTATTGTGACATCCAGTGTCCTGGAATGAGGCGGAAAGACATGGGCAGTTCAGATTTATTGTGACATCCAGTGTCCTGGAATGAGAGGGAAGGACATGGGCAGTTCAGATTTATTGACTGCTCTTCAGAAAAACCGAACAACGTATGTAGATACTGACATTTGTATCGGTATCAAAATATTGCAATAGTGTACTCATTTAACCCCGTCAGTACAGGGTCCAAAACCAACGTGACCGTGCAGGAGGGAGGGGGGGGGGGGGGGGATTGGTACAAACTACACCGATTTTTTGTCTGCAACTGACCCATTATCGTGAGTAAAAAGTAGCAAGCGTTTTTGTTTTGCTTGAAGGGAAAACCTTTTGGACCACATTTTCAGGTCATATGATCTTTAACCCTCGCCCTACGGGGGGGGGGAGGGGGCTAACAGCCCCCTCCCCCTTGAGGTTTATCTTGAATAACTGTTTACAAATCGGGCGCATCTTGCTGAAATGTTAAGTAGTTGAGTTTACAACAATTGTACGTATTCGAGCAATATTTGAAGTGTATACGACTATTAGATCGTGACCTATGACCTTTTCGTCAAGGTCATGTCAGACCCCAAAGGGCCATTGACCTGACCCCAAAGGTAACCAGTTAAACTAGATACTCAAAATGGGAAGCCTTTGGATTTTCCTTATGACAGGCAGCACGTTATTTTTTACGGTGTCTCTCTATCTCTCTCCGTTCGGAAGTTATACTGAGCGCCCTGTACATGTGCTGTAATGCAAATCGCATAGCAATTATCATCTATGGTGACGACTTCCGTGACCTAATAGATCATTAACTGTCCCAGACCTAAACATCGAGATATTGCCAGCAGCTAATACAACAGCCAACATTTTGACGCTAACCAAATCGTTTTATACTCATAACTTCGGTAATGACGATGGACAGAGCAAAATCGCTATTTTTGGACGTGGTCGATCTTAGGTCATCCACTTGACCTGGAAGGTCACTCGTTGACCTGAAACCTAAAAATCACATACTGTTAGATTTATCTCATGACAGGCAACATGCTGGTTCTTACCGCATTGCTCTATGATGCTTGGTTTGGAAGTTAACAGGGGGGCCTGTCAGCCCCCCTCCGTAGGGCGAAGGTGAAAACCGTCCCCAGAGGGCGAGGGTTAACCCGCCGTCACTGAGAGAAATATTCACTAACTACGTACGACCTCAGGTGCTAATGAACTTTGCGTTCAAAAATGTTTGTTATTTAACATACCCCAATCCAGGAAATGCTTAGTTACTAAGGCATAGCAAACCTGACACCAATACCAAGCAAGGATACAACCAACCCTAAAGTAGTCAATAACCAATGAAAGAGCACCCGTTTACGAATGACTACCAGGGCAAATCAAACGGTTGAGTAAACCGGGACTTAGCCATGACAAAGCAAATTGAGTACTAATCCTATGCCGGCGCTACGATAATACTACTATATGAGGAAGCAATGTTGATCCAATGCAGGAATCTAGTATGGGTTCGATTCCCACTCGTGGTCATTAATTTCGCGCTGATACGCCGCTCTCACGACGACGTTCTGCAAAAATAAATAAAATATATGTCTATCCAAACTTGAATTCTTGTGTTGCTAGACCTCCGTTGACCATTTGTCTTGTTTCCTTTTGTTAAATTTAAGGCACTTCGGCCCACTCGGACCATTGCGTGCCTGTGATGAATCATTTGTATTTAAATATATTTAAGTGTCGGTCATAGGAAAATGGCGAGTTTGTTTCGTTTCAAACGAAATATTTAGCAAATAATGAAAAGTAGCCGTAACAGATATGGGTGTTCATTATCGAGTAATGAGGGCAGTGCTAATGCATGGGAGATGGTTTGCCTTGGGGTATAAATGTCGGACCAAGGAAATTGGATACTGATTGTTTTCGTGTATGTCTTGTCTATATTTATATATTTGTATATATATATATACATATATATATATATATATATATATATATATATATATATATATATATATATATATATATATATATATATATATATACCATATACCTACTATACTATATACTATATACTACATACTATATACCATATTCTATATTCTATATACTATCTTCTATATACTATATTCTATAGTCTATATGTCTATATATCTAGCAGAGAGACAAGTCAATGGTGGGCTATTGGTGGAATGTAACGAGGAAACGAGATGGATCGAGCCCGACCCAATGCTACACGTATAGCAGGACGTGTCGGCCGCTCCTGATTCGTGTTAGTACGCTGTGGGGCTTGAGGTGAGGGCTGTATTTTGGGAGTCTAGTCGTCACGGGCCGGTCGTGTGCCGCTCTCCCGCTGCCGGTCTGTATGGGCCGAGCCCAAACGAACCATAGCCTGCGGGGCGAGCCTGTCACGGCCGGGCCGAGTGCTGGCGCACCGGGTCACAGGCGGCGGCTCAAGGGCCGGGGAAGCGTTGGTCGTGGTGCTGGTTTCCACTGTGGCTGGCCTGAGAGGTGCCAACAGTTTGAGGGGAGGGAGCTGAGGTAGGGACTCAGTTTGAGTTCCACATGTGGCCGTTTGCTTTTTCGCTACCCGTGCGTAGGTCTTGGAAGTCGGAGGCGTCTTGTCTTCTACCGCGCGACGTGCCTGTGAGTATGACATGCTGAAAGATGCCTTCAGGGCGCAAATCTCCTTATTCCACACGGGACACTGAGTGGAGGTCACGATGTGGTCTGTGGATCCACAGTTCAGACACTTGGCTGGTGCAGAACAGGCAGAGCCGTCGTGCGGCGCTGCACCGCACTTGTGGCAACGGGCCTCCTGCTTACACAATTTTACGCTGTGGGCAAATTTTTGGCATTTGTAGCAGCAAAGGGGGTTCGGGATGTAGACGCGTACGTTGTATCTGAGGTATCCAGCGACTAAAGTAGACGGTAGTGTGGTTGTCTGGAACGTGAGAACAAGAAGGCTGGTGTCACGCCTCTGTCCGTCACGGAAAGTTGTCAGACGTCGCACGTGCGAGACTCTTTCTGAGCGGAGACCTTCGAGAATGTCCTCCTCGGTCATAAATCTCATCTCCGGGGCGAAAACCGTACCCTGTGTGGTGTTCCGAGCATGGTGCAGCGAGACAGTGACCGCCTTCTCACAGAACTTGGTACACTGTAGCAGTTTTTTTTTGTTTGCGCGTTAGTCTCGGTCTTGACAACGAGTGTGCCGTTTGCCGGAGTTTCGATCTGGAGAGAGGATGAGCCGCAGATGCCTTTGAGTTGTTTGGTGGGCCAAAACACGTTGATTTTGCGGAACGAGACGTTGTCGTCCGTAGGCTTAATCACCAGAAACGAGCCAGAGGAATCCAGGTACTGGTCAGAAGTCGTGGTCAATGGTGATCCAGGGTTCCGTGCGTGGTCAGTAGACAAGCGAGGGTCGGTACCGGGAGTGGAGGCATGGGACGAGCGAGGGTCAGTGACGGGGGCGGAGGTCATGAACGAGCGAGGTTCGGTGCCGGGGGCAGAGGTCTGGGACGAGCGAGGGTCGGTGCCGGGGGCAGAGGTCTGGGACGAGCGAGGGTCGGTGCCGGGGGCAGAGGTCTGGGACGAGCGAGGGTCGGTGACCGTGGAGTCAGAGTCCATAGGGAGATCAGGAAAGGTCAGGTTCGGGTCAGAGTCAGAGTCCGAGACATCTTGTTTCCGGCGTTTTTCCCCAACATGGGGAAAAAGCAAGCAACGGAGCCGGAAAACAGTAAACCGAGTGAGAACGAAACCTAAGCAAAGAACACTAAGCAACGACAACGACGATGGAAAACGAGCGAAAACGTGGAAATCGTACCAAGAATCGGCGAAGGTGCGTGAGCGTGTCTGAGGGGCGTGTCTGTGAAACCCATTTGTTTGTTTGTTTTGTTAAATTTTAGGCATTTCGGTCAATATGACCATTGCATGCCTGTGATGAATCATTTGTATTGAAATATGTTTAAGGGTCATAGAAAAATGGCGAGTTTGTTTCGTTTCGAACGAAATATTTAGTAAATAATGAAAAGTAGCCGTAACAGATATGGGTGTTCATTATCGAGTAATGAGGGCAGTGCTAATGTATGGAAGATGTTTTGCATTGGGGTATAAATGTCTGACGAAGGAAATTGGATAATGATCGTTTTCGTATATGTCTTGTCTATATTTATATATTTATATGTGTATATATACATTTATATACCATATACTATATACTATATACTATATGCCATATTATATATTTTATATACTATCTTCTATATACTATATTATACAGTATATATGTCTATATATCTAGCAGAGAGACAAGTCAATGGTGGGCTATTGGTGGAATGTAACGAGGAAACGAGATGGATCGAGCCCGACCCAATGCTACACGTATAGCAGGACGACGTGTCGGCCGCTCCTGATTCGTGTTAGTACGCTGTGGGGCTTGAGGTGAGGGCTGTATTTTGGGAGTCTGGTCGTCACGGGCCGGTCGTGTGCCGCTCTCCTGCCGGCGGTCTGTATGGGCCGAGCCCAAACGAACCATAGCCTGCGGTGTGAGCCTGTCACGGCCGGGCCGAGTGCTGGCGCACCGGGTCACGGGCGGCGGCTCAAGGGCCGGGGAAGCGGTGGTCGTGGTGCTGGTTTCCACTGTGGCTGGTCTGAGAGGTGCCAACAGTTTGAGGGGAGGGAGCTGAGGTAGGGGCTCAGTTTGAGTTTCACATGTGGCCGTTTGCTTTTTCGCTACCTGTGCGTAGGTCTTGGAAGTCGGAGAGGGCGTCTTGTCTTCTACCGCGCGACGTGCCTGTGGGTATGAAATGTTGGAAGATGCCTTCAGGGCGCAAATCTCTTTCTCCTTCTTCCACATGGGACACTGAGTGGAGGTCACGATGTGGTCTGTGGATCCACAGCTCAGGCACTTGGCTGGTGCAGAACAGGCAGAGCCGTCGTGCGGCGCTGCACCGCACTTGTGGCACCGGGCCTCTTGCTTACAAAATTTGACGCTGTGGCCAAATTTTTGGCATTTGTAGCAGCGAAGGGGGTTCGGGATGTAGACGCGTACAGATACAGATACAGATAGTGTATTAAACAATGGGTCCACAACATGCATGGCTTTTCACCTTTGCGAGTCAGTACACTAAAACATATAATGGATACACTATAATCACCCGAGTGCCAGCCGGCCAGAAACACGCTTCAAGCCATAAGCAAAGAGATAATGTTAAAATAGCGCATATCGCGTTGGGCAGCTCAGTCTACGTCTGACGCAGAATATACTCGCGCAGGCGCTGCCGGAATCCAGCGTGGTGGGTCGCAATTGGTAGTTGGTTGTAATCCTGCACAGCACCGTAACACAGCCTGCGTCGTCCGGCTTCAGTTCTAATACGCGGCAGTGTGATATCACCAGCTCGTCTGGTATTGTGGTCGTGTTTCTGGTTGGCAGCCAGTCCAAAGGTAGCCATTAAAGCCTCTGGCTGGTCTGTCATCACGTCATGTACAGCACACAATCGATGGTACCTAACGAGTTCTCTGGCATCGAACCACCTGAGGTCACGGAACGCATCCGTCACATGCTCACGCTTGCGCCTACCGCATACAACACGAGCACAAAAATTCAGAATCTTCTGCACTCGGTGAAGCTGGGTCTCGCCACACGTTCCATATACAGATATACAGTAGCGGACAATCGACACCGCAAGCGACTGCACGATGGGCTTCAGTGCGGATCGGGGTATGACATGTCGGGCGTGACTCAGTGCGATCAGGGCACCGTTACATCGCTGTGTAAGCCGATCTATGTGGGCCTGGTAGTTAAGATGGCGGTCCATTTCGAGTCCTAGGTTCCTCACCACTTTACTTTCAATGATGTCTGCGCCACAGAAACGGATCCTAACCTCGGGCATAGTGCGTAGCATAGCCGGAGTTCCTAGCACTAACATCTGGGTTTTGTCAGCGTTCAGCTTCATCCCATGTGTACTGAACCAACGGTACATCAATTCTAGCGTGTCCTCCATGGTACGGATCAACTGGTGAATGTCGTGTTTCTTGCCGGTTATAAGGATTTGCGTGTCGTCCGCAAACTGTACAGTGGTTACCGACTCAGGCGCATACAAGCTAAGATCATTGGCAAACAACATGAACAGCACGCAGCTGAGGCTGCCGCCCTGGTACACTCCAATGGTATTGGGCTTGGTCCGTGACAGGGTTGCGCTGCCGTCTCGCCGACGTATCTGCACCTGCTGCGTGTGGTCGGCGAGGTAGTTGGAGAACCAGAAAGTGTCTATACCGTACAGAGCTAGCTTTTTAAGGAGCAAATCATGCGGCACAACATCAAAGCATTTAGATAAATCACATAGTACAAGCACCGATATTTCACCACAGTCCATAGCTCTCAATACTCTATCGGTTATGACACTAAGAGCGGTCTCAGTGGAATGCCGCCGGCGATATCCGTGCTGCGCGGCGGACAGCAGGTGGTGTGACTCCAGGTAGTCAACAAGCTGGCACTGAACTACACGCTCTACTATTTTCATAGCCGCGGGTAAAATTGAAATGGGTCGTGTGTCCTTAGGGTTGGTGCTGACCTTGCCCTTAGGGATGGGTGTGACCAGCGCGTGTTTCCACTCGGCAGGTACCTCCCCTGTCGTCAGGCACGAGTTGACGACGGTCAGGAGTGCGTGACCGAGCCCCTCAAAAAATGTCTGGATCATACGGACACTAATACCGTCAGTACCGGTCGATGTGGAGCTCTTCATGCTCAACAACGTGCAGTACAACGTGTCCATATCGACAGCACTAACACGGAAGGTACCGGTAGTGACTCGCGGCAGACGAACAGGCACAGGCCGAGCCGGAGTGGGTACACTAGCAGCAGTTGTTGGTCCAATGGTAACGTAATAGTTGTTAAGAGCATCAGCATCAGTACGTTGTATTTGAGGTATCCAGCGACTAAAGTAGACGGTAGCGTGGTTGTCTGGAACGTGAGGACAAGAAGGCTGGTGTCACGCCTCTGTCCGTCACGGAAAGTTGTTAGACGTCGCACGTGCGAGACTCCTTCTGAGCGGAGACCTTCGAGAATGTCCTCCTCGGACATAAATCTCATCTCCGGGGCGAAAAGCGTACCCTGTGTGGTGTTCCGAGCATGGTGCAGCGAGACAGTGACCGCCTTCTCACAGAACTTGGTACACTGTAGCAGTTTTTTTGTTTGCGCGTTAGTCTCGGTCTTGACAACGAGTGTGCCGTTTGCCGGAGTTTCGATCTGGAGAGAGGATGAGCCGCAGATGCCTTTGAGTTGTTTGGTGGGCCAAAACACGTTGATTTTGCGGAACGAGACATTGTCGTCGGTAGGCTTAATCACCAGAAACGAGCCAGAGGAATCCAGGTACTGGTCAGAAGTCGTGGTCAATGGTGATCCAGGGTTCCGTGCGTGGTCAGTAGACAAGCGAGGGTCGGTACCGGGAGTGGAGGCATGGGACGAGCGAGGTTCGGTGCCGGGGGCAGAGGTCATGAACGAGCGAGGGTCGGTGCCGGGGACAGAGGTCATGGACGAGCGAGGGTCGGTGCCGGGGGCAGAGGTCTGGGACGAGCGAGGATCAGTGACCGTGGAGTCAGAGTCCATTGGGAGATCAGGAAAGGTCAGGTTCGGGTCAGAGTCAGAGTCCGAGACATCTTGTTTCCGGCGTTTTTCCCCAACATGGGGAAAAAGCAAGCAACGGAGCCGGAAAACAGTAAACCGAGTGAGAACGAAACCTAAGCAAAGAACACTAAGCAACGACAACGACGATGGAAAACGAGCGAAAACGTGGAAATCGTACCAAGAATCGGCGAAGGTGCGTGAGCGTGTCTGAGGGGCGTGTCTGTGAAACCCATTTGTTTGTTTGTTTTGTTAAATTTTAGGCATTTCGGTCAATATGACCATTGCATGCCTGTGATGAATCATTTGTATTGAAATATGTTTAAGGGTCATAGAAAAATGGCGAGTTTGTTTCGTTTCGAACGAAATATTTAGTAAATAATGAAAAGTAGCCGTAACAGATATGGGTGTTCATTATCGAGTAATGAGGGCAGTGCTAATGTATGGAAGATGTTTTGCATTGGGGTATAAATGTCTGACGAAGGAAATTGGATAATGATCGTTTTCGTATATGTCTTGTCTATATTTATATATTTATATGTGTATATATACATTTATATACCATATACTATATACTATATACTATATGCCATATTATATATTTTATATACTATCTTCTATATACTATATTATACAGTATATATGTCTATATATCTAGCAGAGAGACAAGTCAATGGTGGGCTATTGGTGGAATGTAACGAGGAAACGAGATGGATCGAGCCCGACCCAATGCTACACGTATAGCAGGACGTGTCGGCCGCTCCTGATTCGTGTTAGTACGCTGTGGGGCTTGAGGTGAGGGCTGTATTTTGGGAGTCTGGTCGTCACGGGCCGGTCGTGTGCCGCTCTCCTGCCGGCGGTCTGTATGGGCCGAGCCCAAACGAACCATAGCCTGCGGTGCGAGCCTGTCACGGCCGGGCCGAGTGCTGGCGCACCGGGTCACGGGCGGCGGCTCAAGGGCCGGGGAAGCGGTGGTCGTGGTGCTGGTTTCCACTGTGGCTGGTCTGAGAGGTGCCAACAGTTTGAGGGGAGGGAGCTGAGGTAGGGGCTCAGTTTGAGTTTCACATGTGGCCGTTTGCTTTTTCGCTACCTGTGCGTAGGTCTTGGAAGTCGGAGAGGGCGTCTTGTCTTCTACCGCGCGACGTGCCTGTGGGTATGAAATGTTGGAAGATGCCTTCAGGGCGCAAATCTCTTTCTCCTTCTTCCACATGGGACACTGAGTGGAGGTCACGATGTGGTCTGTGGATCCACAGCTCAGGCACTTGGCTGGTGCAGAACAGGCAGAGCCGTCGTGCGGCGCTGCACCGCACTTGTGGCACCGAGCCTCTTGCTTACAAAATTTTACGCTGTGGCCAAATTTTTGGCATTTGTAGCAGCGAAGGGGGTTCGGGATGTAGACGCGTACGTTGTATCTGAGGTATCCAGCGACTAAAGTAGACGGTAGCGTGGTTGTCTGGAACGTGAGGACAAGAAGGCTGGTGTCACGCCTCTGTCCGTCACGGAAAGTTGTTAGACGTCGCACGTGCGAGACTCCTTCTGAGCGGAGACCTTCGAGAATGTCCTCCTCGGACATAAATCTCATCTCCGGGGCGAAAAGCGTACCCTGTGTGGTGTTCCGAGCATGGTGCAGCGAGACAGTGACCGCCTTCTCACAGAACTTGGTACACTGTAGCAGTTTTTTTTGTTTGCGCGTTAGTCTCGGTCTTGACAACGAGTGTGCCGTTTGCCGGAGTTTCGATCTGGAGAGAGGATGAGCCGCAGATGCCTTTGAGTTGTTTGGTGGGCCAAAACACGTTGATTTTGCGGAACGAAACATTGTCGTCCGTAGGCTTAATCACCAGAAACGAGCCATTGGAATCCAGGTACCGGTCAGAAGTCGTGGTCAATGGTGAGCCAGGGTTCCGTGCGTGGTCAGTAGACAAGCGAGGGTCGGTACCGGGAGTGGAGGCATGGGACGAGCGAGGGTCAGTGCCGGGGGCGGAGGTCATGAACGAACGAGGGTCGGTGCCGGGGGCAGAGGTCATGGACGAGCGAGGGTCGGTGCCGGGGGCAGAGGTCTGGGACGAGCGAGGATCAGTGACCGTGGAGTCAGAGTCCATTGGGAGATTAGGAGAGGTCAGGTTCGGGTCAGAGTCAGAGTTCGAGACATCTTGTTTTCGGCGCTTTTTCCCCATGACGGGGAAAAAGCAAGCAACGGAGCCGGAAAACAATAAACCGAGTGAGAACTAAACCTAACGCGAAGAAAAATAAGCAACGACGACGACGATGGAAAATGAGCGAAAACGTGGAAATACCCCAAGAATCGGCGAAGGTGCGTGAGCGTCCAGTGAGAGATTTCTGAGGGGAACCCATTTGTACTGACTTACTGTATGTATAGTATTCGGTAGTCAGCAAAGTTTTCGAGTTTGAGCAAACTGAGAACGACTACAAAAAGAAAGATAGCATGCAAACAAAAGACTCATAAGAATGTATGGAGAGAGTTGCCATGCACTTGAATGGCTTATCATACAAATGCTACGGTTAAACGCGAAGCAAAGAATAAGGAAAACCATGGCAAAAAAATATATATTGTTTGTACTGCGACATCCATCGACGAAAACTAACACTTCTAAAACTGTAGCTGTGTGGCTGGTCAATGTAGTTTTCACCTAGTCATGATGTGGTAGGTGACCACATTGAAACCACCTCTCGACAAGGGCAAAGCAATGGTGTTAGCCGATGGACGCTAGTTTACAAATCCGAAACCAATATTGATGAATAACGAATTCGTGTATCGACGAAGGCTAAACCAATGCAGAAGCATCTCGATACAAACTCTTCCTTAGTACGATGAAAACGCGACGGGAACTAACTCAGTATCAATGCACAAACAAAGGCAGTTAGCAGGGGCGTCGCTCCCGGTGGGGGGGGGGGGGGGGGGGGGTCCGGGTGCCCCGGCCCCCCCCACTTTTGAGCGGGCGCCAAAGGCGCCCCCTCAAAAAGTGGGTCTGTTCCGGGTTTTGAGAGGGCGCCGGAGGCGCCCTTCAAAAAATAACTCACAACAAAATAAAACCAAGGAAAAACTAAAAAAAGCCACCACAAATGCCCCGCCAGTATGTGTGCGCCCCTATGTCAGTGAGGGCCCAAGCCAGTGGCGTACCGAGTATACCGTCATTCAGAACATGACCTGGTCCTTTGGACCAGAGGCGCCCATGCAAAGCTGGCGATCAGTGACGGCGCCCCTCCGGCCTGTGACGGCGCCACTCCGGCCAGTGAGGACGCTCCATCGGCCAGTGACGGCACCCACGGCCAGTGAGGGCGCCCCTCTTCAGCCCGTGACAGCGCCCCTCTGGCCAGTGACGGAGCCCCTCCGACCAGTGACGGCGCCCCCTCCAGCCAGTGAAGGCGCCCCTCCGGCCAGTGACGGCGCCCATCCGGCCAGTGACGGCACCCCTCCGGCGGGTGACGGCGCCCCTCCGGCGAGTGACGGCGCCCTCTAACTAGTGACTGCCCTCTCCGGCCAGTGGTGGTGCCCCCCCCCCCCTCCCCCCCCGGTCAGTGACGGCGCTCCTCAGGCTAGTGACGGTGCCCCTCCGGATAGTGATGGCGCCCCTCCGGATAGTGATGGCGCCCCTCCGGATAGCGATGACGCCCCTCCGGATAGTGATGGTACCCCTCCGGCCAGTGACGGCGCCCCTCCGGCTAGTGACGGCGCCCCTCGGCCAGTGACGGCGCCCCTACGGCCAGTGACGGCGCCCCTCCGGCCAGTGACGGCGCCTCTCTGGCCAGTGACCACACCCCTCCGGCGAGTGACGGCGCCCCTCCGGCTAGTGACGGCGCCCCTCCGGCTAATGACGGCGCCCCTCCGGCCAGTGAGGCGCCCCTCCGGGCAGTGACGGCGACCCTCCGGCCAGTGACCACGCCCCTCCAGTGAGTGACGGCGCCCCTCCGGATAGTGACGGCGCCCTTCCGGCCACTGAAAGCTTCCCTCCGGCTAGTAACGGCGCCCCTCCGGCTAGTGATGGCGCCCCACAAAATGCCAAAAGTACAACGAGCACGTGAGGAAGGAGAGCCCCCCCCCCCCTTCAAAATGTTCGCCAATATTGGTGGCGCCCCTGTCGATTGGGTGGCGCCCCTCAAGGCAATGACCTGGTCCTTTGTGAATTTATGCACACGCCACTGGCCCGAGCTCATGGGCGCCCGTCTTCCAAAATGTGGCGCCCCTTTATTACAGTTGCGATGGCGACAAGATGTTTCCGAGGGCGGCAAGGTGTCTTCCGAGGGCGACATGGTGCCTTCTAAGGGCGGCATAATACGCTCTAAGGGCGGCAGAATGCCTTCCGAGGGCGGCAAGACGTCGTCTGATGGCGGCAAAATGCCTTCCGATGGCGGCATGATGCCATCCAAGGGCGGTATAATGCGTTCTGAGGGCGGCAAAATGCTTTCCGAGGGCGGCAATATGTCTTCCGAGGAGGGCGGCATGATGCCTTCCACGGCGGTATAATGCGCTCTGAGTGCGGCAAAATTCTTTCTGAGGGCGGTAGGATGTCTTCCGAGGGCGGCATGTCACCTTCAAAGGGCGGCATAATGCACTCTGAGGGCGGCAGAATACCTTTCGAGGGCGGCAAGACGTCTTCTGTGGGCGGCATAATGCACTCTGAGGGCGGCAAGATGCTTTCCAAGGACAGCAAGATGTATTCCGAGGGCGGCACGATGCCTTACATGGGCGGCATAATGCGCTCTGAGGGCGTGAAAATGCCTTTCCAGGGCTGCAGCCTGCAAGATGTATTCCAAGGGCGGCATGACGCCTTCTGAGGGTGACAAGATGTCTTCCGAGGCCTTCCGAGGGCGGTATAATGCGCTCTGAGGGTGGCAAAATGCCTACCGAAGGCGGCAAGATGTCTTCCGAGGGCGCCATGAAACATGATGATTTCCGAGGGTGGCATAATGCGCTGTGAGGGCGGAAAGATGCCTTCCAAGGACGGCATGATGCCTTTCGAGGGCGACAAGATGTCTTGCGAGGGCGGGTGGAGTTTCCTATTCAAATGGTGGCGCCCCAGCAACTTCCCGCTTTGCCCCACCAACTTTTGTCAGATTTGAACGGCCCTGGCGTTAAAATGACCATTTTTCACTTCAAACATGCAAAACAACCAGGCAATGTGATAGTTTGCCCCACTAACTTTTATCTGAAAAGATCCACCCATACTTCCGAGGGCGACGAGATACCTTCCGAGGGCGGGATAATGCGTTGTGAGTCGTGACTATGCAGCCGGCGCCCCTGCAGGCCTCGCGGGGGGGGGGGGGGTGGCTGCGAGTGCAGGTGTCCCCTCTCGAGTCGTGCGTGCCGGCGGCACCCCTTTGGATCGGAAATGAGGCAGGCCCCTTTTGGAATGGAGATGACGACCCCAACAGCCGTATCCTCCCCTCCCGAAATGTGTTTTCTGGTTGTGCGCCTGGGCCGATCCCTTTGATTACAATTCACCACTGTACCCGTCATGATGCACCGAAGCGATGGGTACCATTTGAATGTCTGTGCGATTTACCGTTTGCAAGTTATTGGCTGATATTTCCTTTCCTTTCTTGATAAGCTTTCCCTTAATTTTGTTCTTTATTGTGAAATCTGTTTACGGCAGCGCAATTGCTATAGCAGAAGACCGACATAAACCGCGATGTTTTGTTTTACGTCGCGTGATTTTGAGTTCAGACCTCACAGGCAGTCATGAATAGGTATGTCCAATGTTAATGTGCAACAGGGGCGGATCTATGGGGGGGGGGGGCAAAAGGGCCATGCCTCCCCCAAAGGTCCTGAAACTATGATCCCCCCCAAAAAACGGTCGGTCGTACAGTTGTAAAAATTGCCTTGGGTGCAGTCCGAATCCAGCTATCCACAATGAAAAACTTGAAAATTTCGCGCCGCTTTGCGGCATGACACAAAATACGCAATTGCTTATACAAATTTGGAAAATGGGAAAATGAATTCATTAAGTGTCTGGCAGAGTCTCTCCTTGGCGGTACCTAATTGCTAGCCCCAGGGTCCACTCCCTTCATAAAATATTAACTTTCAAGTGGGATACGTTTTTAGCTATTCTGCCCAGTTCCGAAAAAGGCGACGCGACCACAAAGACGCGGACATCGGTACCCGGAAGCTGCTCCAGCGGTGCCCAACTTGCTGGACCGAAGACAAAGCCAGGACCATCTCCCCAAGCCATCTCGCCTCAGGCTCCTCCAGATCCGCAGGGACCATTTATGTGCGGAAAAGTCGTTCTGCCTCTTGCTGCTTTCAAACCATTTGCACTGTTACCAGTTGCTTGTTACAGTTCGGTACATACATAGTTGTTTGTTACAGTTCGGTACATACATTCGGTGTATGTATGCAGTTATTATTATCATATGTACTATTGAGCGCTGACTGCCACCGATCATCGTGGTTTACTATCCGAAGAATATATATATGAAAAACTACCTTAATAAATATTTTTCATCATACCGAGATGTGCAACCAGGAATAGGAGTTACCTGAGGCTTGGCTCCACTCACGGTCTGGTTCCAATATTAAAATTTCGTTTTCCAATACCTAAAACTAACATTTTCACGGCGCTTCTCGGCGTCACATCGGTGGCCATCGTCATAACGAGCCATCGCCATCGTCTTCGGTTCGTTGTAACGGTGAATTGAGTGAATAGCATGTTTAGCTTCTTATTCTCTACAAGGCCCACCGCCTATGTTTCTGGATTTTATCAGGCAAACTCGTAAAAATTTCGCGCCGCTTCGCGGCGCTAAATAACAAGTACCTACTATAACATGAAAATCCACATTAAAAATGCTGCAAAGGCTTAATACTAAACCAATACAAAAATGGGGTATATTTTTTCCGTCATTTCAGCCGACCCCCCCCCACTCAAAAACTATTGGCGACGCCTGTGGGTACAGCTGACAATTGACATAGTTTTGCTCATTGTAAGGCAATGTCGGAACAATACAAACTGTAAGCTGACATCTTTCCTTTTTCGATATCCCAAAGGGTCGAAAAGCGAAAAACACACACAAATATAAAAATAAAGACATCATTAGAAATCGTGTGGTTGCAAAATAAAGTGGCCCAAATCCGGGAATAAATTCGAAATTGGGGTAGGTAATGTCCGCTAAAAACGGTTTGCCCCCCCAAAGAAAAGAAAAGAAAAAAACAAAAACGGCCGGCTGGATCCGCCCTTGATGTGCAATGTGCGGTCCTTGCATAAGCGCGCGGCTGTACGGGTGTATGTTTGTAGTTGTTAAAGCGGTATTTTTTCGATTGAAAACCAATACAAAATTGAATTGCCCGCTGCGTAACGTCGACATTTATATTCGATATTTCGTCTTGATTCGTCGATATTCATGGTTCACCACCTTACCTCTTTTTATGTGAAAGAGGAACCGGAAAATTAAGCAAGTGAAGTCAGGGGCGGATCCAGGGGGCAAGGGGCCACGGCCGCCCAAAAGGTCCTGAAACCATGATTTGCCCCCCTCCCCCCAAAAAAAACGATCGTCGGACGTGCATACCTAGTTTTTTTTTGGGAGGGGGGGGGGGGAATACGCCACTGGATTTGCCCCCCCCCCCCCCCACCCAACTCACGCCCCCCCCCCCTTTCGCCCCTGAATGAAATACAGCAAATTCATGGGGTTTGCGCCCCTCTAGGCCGGGGCGCCCCCTCTGGGTATGGCGCCCCCTGGCAGTGGACCCCCACCCACTTTTTAGAAGGTAGCGACGCCTCTGGCAGTTAGTAATGAACTGCGAGCGACGCCTCTGGCAGTTAGTAATGAACTGCGAGCGACGCCTCTGGCAGTTAGTAATGAACTGCGAGCGACGCCTCTGGCAGTTAGTAATGAACTGCGAGCGACGCCTCTGGCAGTTAGTAATTAACTGCGAGCGACGCCTCTGGCAGTTAGTAATGAACTGCGAGCGACGCCTCTGGCAGTTAGTAATGAACTGCGAGCGACGCCTCTGGCAGTTAGTAATGAACTGCGAGCGACGCCTCTGGCAGTCAGTAATGAACTGCGAGCGACGCCTCTGGCAGTTAGTAATGAACTGGCGCAAAACAAACCTTTGCTTGATTATCACTTAGTGTTGGCGTAGATGTGAGTTAGTTTTTATAATGACGAAGTCAAAACAAGGTATACCCTTGTGAATATTTGTATCAGTGATTGACTGGGGGGTTAACTGATGAACGTTCGTAATAGCTCCACAACCAATAGCGCTATCAACTTGAAACTTCGGATACCTTCTTCGAAATCACGTTTACGTCTTCTGTGAAAAAATAAATCAATTTCGTAGAATACAAATCGAGTTATAGCGAATTTAGTCACGTCACTACAAACGAGTTTTAAACCAAAATCAGCTAAACATTAATAGACCCATACAAATGCCACATGTTAAACAAAATGAAATTCAAAAACTTAAAAAAATAGCAAATGGTAAGGGCTACAACATGGCTATATCGGATTTGTATTTTTGGGGGTTTACTCCCCCACCCCCACAACAACAAAAATTGGGGGTGGGGGAAATGCCCACAAAATAATTTTTTCTTCATAGATATTACAAAAAAAAAACGGAATACATGTCAGAGAACCTCATATGGGAAACTACTATACGAAATTTCAAAATGATATCACTATTTTTGACGGACTTATGGCATCTTAAGTATGGGAAACTCATGACGTCATATTTTGAAATTGCGTTTTTTTTAGTGTTTTTTTTTTACCAGATACATACAAACAAATGCCACCACTGTATTTCTGAGACAAACCTGGTCTTGAAACATGCCTGTTGTATTTATATTTCGTAATTTAAAATGTTGTCCTTCAGTGACCTGCACTTGGGTCACCATGGTGACCAGACGGCCGGCGCCGGAGCCACGTGTGCAACGTGACGTCAGGCGACCGGCCGTTCCGTCGCCATGGTGACCGGACGGCGGCGCCTGCGCAGAGCCAGCGCAGAGCCGGAGCCAGCATTCCCGTCATCTTACAAGACATTATAAAAAAGAAATCTCTAATTATCATTAATCCTTTCTTTCAAAAGTGAATATGGCTGGAAATATGAATGGACTAATTCATCTAGTTTTCATTGAAATAAGCTATTATTCCTGAAAAGCATGTCTTTGCAAAATATGACCATTTCCCGAACCAACCACTTCCGGGATTCGAGCAAGCTGGCGTCGCACAAACACCCCAGCCATCTGGCAACACCAGAGCTAGTTTAAGATGAAATTGTTAATTTGAAGTAAACTATGGTGTTATCATTAAAATGGAATTTCCAGAAAAATGCATCAATTTATAAAGTTGCGATTGATACCAAAAATCACCTGGAAAAGCCGTGTTCTTACGAGCTATGGACCATTTACCCCAAACACCCCAATCGCCCCAAATGCAAAATCCTTCGTGAAAACGGTTAACAGCCGTTTTCACAAAGGATTTTACGTTTGGGGCGATTGGGGCGTTTGGGGCGATTGGGGCGATTGGGGCGTTTGGGGTAAATGGGTCTATAGCTTGTAAGAATTAATATATATTGGGATGATCATATTGGGATTAAAAAGCTCGTAAGAACACGGCTTTTCCCGGTGATTTTTGGTATCAATCGCAACTTTATGGATTAATGCATTTTTTTCTGGAAATTTCATTTTAACGATAACACCATAGTTTACTTAAAATTAACAATTTCATCTTAAACTAGCTCTGGTGATGGCTGTGGCGGTTTGGGGCGTTCGGTGCGACTCCATCTTGCTCGAATCCCGGAAGTGCGGGGTTCGGAAAATGGTCATATTTTGCAACGACATGGTTTTCATGAATAATATATTATTCTAATTAAAACTAGATGAATTAGTCCATTCATATTTTCAGTCATATTCGCTTTTGAAAGCAAGGATTAATGATAATGAGCTATTTCGTTTTGATCATTTGTTGTAAGATGACGAGAATGCTGGCTCCGGCTCTGCGCTGGCTCTGTGCAGGCGCCGCCGCCCGGTCACCATGGCGACGGGCCGGCCAGTACCCTGACGTCACGTTGCACAGGTGGCTCCAGCGCCGGCCGGCTGGTCACCATGGCGACCAGACGGCCGGTCGCCTGACGTCACGTTGCGCATGCGCAGAGCCGTGGTCTGCGCCCAGCAATGGCGTCCGTTCGATCTAGAGCAGAGATTATCCTTTCTTCGACATCGGACCTTGGACCTCGCCAGCCAGCCAGCCTTCGCCAGCCCTTCACCGCTTCCGGGTGCGGAACCCTGACCACGTGCGTGTGGCAGGGTTGTTAGACCCTTATATAGGTAGATCTTAGCTATTTTTAAGTAGGTAGACTCTTTAGATACAATTTTTTTTTATTGGCAATAGGCCTCCTCCACGGATTAGGTCCCCTCCACTTTTCCTAGTTTAATTTCCAGTTGCCAACACGCTCTGTCGTGTGTGGCAAGTTAAAGTAATAAGTTAGCCCCTATCCTCTGATCCTCTGAGCCACGATGGCTACCCCCCGGACCCCCCCCCCCCCCCGACCCTCCCGACGCCCCTCAGGGGTCTCCTCCCTCCCGCACCGGCGCGCGCCCCCGATCCCCAGGCTCCCATCAGGAGCCCCGCCCTGACCGCCCCGGTGCCTGGCTCCCGCCGGACACCTCTCCACCCGATGGACCGGCTCTCCTCCTCGTCTAGAGGCAGGACGGGGTTAGCTTCCGCTACGCGAACCCCTTCGCGATTCGCCGACGGCTGGTCACCTTCTGCGGAGAGGTGACCTTCGCCAAGACCATCCGCAACGGCGCTCTGCTGGTCCAGACACTGTCTGGCCAGCAGACCGAGCGACTGACAGGCCTCACGTCATTTCTAGACGTGGCCTGTGAGATGACTGCCCCTGACAGGATGAACTCCTGCCAGGGGTTCATCTACTGCCCCGAGGTCAGTGGCCTGACCGAGCCCGTGCTCCTCCAAGAGCTCGTGGCCCAAGGGGTAGCAGAGGTCGTACGGATGAAGTCTTAGAAGCCGGGACCTAATCCGATGGTCAGGCTCCGGTTCCAGGGGCTTGACCTGCCCGACCAGATCTACTGCGGCTACATCAGAGCCGCAGTAAAGGAGTGGACCCCAGGGCCCCAGCAGTGCCGGTTCTGCTGGCGCTTCGGACACCACCAGCGGACCTGCCACGCCCGTCTCCCTACCTGTGGGAAGTGCGCCGCGTCTCACGAGACGGCCCACTGCGACGGTGACGACACCGCAGCGATGCGCTGCGTGTCGTGCGGCGGACCCCACGCCGCAGTGGTCCCGGGACTGCCCGGCCCGACCGGCTGTGGTCGAGGAGACCAAGGCCCGACGAGCGACCCCTATCGCGCCACCTCCCATCCCAGCGCTGGCTCCCAGCGTATGGCCGCTGCTGCCAACGCCCACCCGAACCACGCCCTCTCCCCGTCGGACCACACGCGGGTCCTCCCCACCGGCGCCGCCGGCTGCTCAGCCAGAGCGCCCCCGCGAGCGGCCGCCAAAGGCAGACCCAACAGAGTCCTGCCCCTCCCAAGCCGAGTACCCCACGGACTCTAGCCGTGCCCCAGTGGCACCCACGCCCACCCCCGCCGAACCTCTGGCGGAGTCCCCAGCCGGGTCCCGGGACTCAGGTCCCCAGACCACGGCCTCGTCCCCGGAGGAAGACTCCGACGACTCGTCCGCAGGCGAGTCGGACACCTCCCTAATCCGCGCAGTCACCCGCCGCGTGACCAGCCCCCATACCCAGCCTCGCCCCTCCCGCTCCCCGCCCTCCTGCCGCTCCCTCTCCCCGCCCTCCCGCCCCTCTTCCCCCTCCCCTGCTCTCAGAGGAAAGCGACTCATGCTTCCAGCCCTCCCGGTCTCCCTTCCGCCCCACCCAGCTCCCTACAGACAGGTTGAGCCGCCCCCGCTCCCGCCGCAGGCGTACACGGGCGACCGCGAGGCGTGGTCTGGACAGTAACTCACGATGAATAACAACCAATCAGAATTCGTCCTCCAATGGAATGTTAGATCTTTAATAGCCCATTGGGGGCAATTCAAACATTATATCTTAAATAATAATCCGTTAGCAGCCGCCGTTCAGGAAACCCACTTTATTGACGCCGACTTTAATAACCATACTTTCAAAATATCGGGCTATAGCGTTTATACAAATAACGTAAACGCATCACCGCGCCGAGGCGGCTCGGCTTTGCTTATTTCAAACCAACTTTTGCATCACCAAATCGACCTTCAAACAACCTTAGACGCAGTCGGCGTTAATATTAAAATCGCTCAGCCCATAACTTACTTTAATCTCTATTTATTTTCGTCCGACCGAGGACATAGACATTGATTCTTTTCCCAGCTTATTACAAATATTAACACCCCATGTCTGATTATGGGCGATTTCAACGCGCATAGTCGGACATGGGGGTGCCGCTTGAATACCCGCAAAGGCCAAATTATGCTGGACTTACTGGACCGGCATAATTTGGTCTTCCTTAACGATCAGTCACCCACACACATACACCACTCAGGAGGCGAGGTGACTTACAGCGCCATTGATCTCGCCTTCGTCACACCACGCATCGCGACACTTTTACATTTAACGCACAATCTGACCCTCTTTTTAGCGATCATTTCCCAATTCACTTAGAACTACAAGTCCCTTCAGGACAGACAAATTTTTACTCCCTGCCTAGATGGAACCTTCGCAAAGCAGACTGGTCCTCCTTTCAAAAACACATTGACACTAATCACCCCGCAGACTCCCAGACCGACATTAACACATTTGTAAACACTATTCTCGCATCAGCTCACCAACACATTCCACACACACGCACACACACACAACACCACCCGAGGCAGCGTACTCAGTCCCCACCAGTAACAGTTGGCAGCACTCGGGCGTTTGGGCGTTAAAAACCTACTACACCGTAGAGTTCCCATGTTAAATCGATGATTTTCAGACGAGGCTGGCTCGTAACCTATGGTACATATTTTAAATCTGACTTCTGGAACAGATAGCTTCAAGCCTTAGCTACAACGTTTTTATTTATCATTTTTGGATACTCCGGACGTAAAGGAGTTAAATGGGCCTAAGGGTTAAAAAATGTCGGAACGACCGCTGATCGCTTCTAAATGCTACTACAGTACTGAAATATACACTACTTCGACTACTACTTCGTAGTATAATTCAATATGATCGCTTCCAAATGCTACTACATGTACTGCAAATATACTACTTAGACTACTGCTTCGTATAGTTGCTGACGTTTAATTCAATAAACAAAGATGTAATCTATGGAAATAGAAGTTGTTGATAACAAACAATAACTTTAATTTATAATAGACAAAACCATTACGATACAAATTATATCTTGTCTAATTCATTGGGGCGTTACATTCCCTACTGTTCTACTCGTTGTTCTATTACCCTGAGCGTACTACCCCGTGGTGGAACACAGAATGTCAGAGAGCTGTTGCCCTCCGGAAAAGAGCATTTCGGAAATTTCAAGCTTGTATAACTGCAGAAAACGAACACGAAGTACGGAGGACCCGCTCTCTGGCTAAAACAATCATTGACAAAGCAAAAAAAGAATCTTGGCAGGAATTCTCATCTACCTTTAATCGATTTACCTCCCTTTAAAAAAATTGGACATTAATTATATCATTTTCAAATAAAAGACCACCGTCATACAAAATCCCACACTTACAAATACACAACACATCTTACACGCTTCCCCTAGAGGTGGCAACACAATTTGCTCAACACTACGCTAACATATCATCAACACAACAATGTACACCAACTTTCACTAACCAGCTCAACAATCAATTTCAATCTCTTAACTTTGACTCTGACAACGTAGAAATCTATAACTCTCTTCTCACTAACTCAGAGTTAACATACGCTATTGGCAAATGTGGTAAAACATCCGTAGGGCCAGATCAAATTGACTACTCCTTCTTCAAAAATGTGACGGAGACTGGTCTCACTAACTTACTAGCAGCCTTCAATACCATGTGGTTTGATGGTATTTCGAAATTTACCACGGTGCAGTTTCCCTGAATCTTGGCATAGTAGCACGCTAATTCCTATACTTAAACCTCGCAAACCTAAATCTTCTCCCGCTAGCTATCGCCCTATTTCCCTAACTAGTTGTGCATGTAAACTATTCGAACGCATGGTTAATGGACGTATCAGGACATACATTGAATCAAACAATTTACTTTCCCCACACCAAAGCGGTTTTCGACCTGGTCGATCCACTGCGGACAATTTAGTTGGTCTTATTGACTCGGTCCAGCGCGGCTTTCGAGGAAGAGAGGTCACAGTTGCCCTCTTCTTTGATTTGGGAGCTGCGTTTGACAGAGTCAATAAGACCGCACTTTTAGTAAAGGTCCATAAGGCCGGAATCCGTGGAAGACTCGCCAAATTTATAAAAAACTTTTTAGACAACAGAACTTTTAATGTAAGGTGCGGCAACGCATATTCTCCAAATCGAAATCAGGACCACGGTGTCCCACAGGGATCGGTCCTCTCCCCAACCCTATTTTTAATAATGATTAACGACATTTTCAGTAATATTAATAAGATCGACAAAGGTCTCCAATTTTCAATGTATGCTGATGATCTAGCGGTGTGGTTCTCCCACTCCAGCGTCGATCAAGCCAGTACAATTTTACAACTAGTACTTATTGACATAAAGGTATGGTGCGACCTATGGGGTCTGGAAATTTCACCAAGTAAATCGGCATCCCTCATTTTTTCGAGAAAAAACTGCATATGTGGAACCCTACATTCCATTAAAATATTACAATCAAAATATCCCTTTCGTCAAATCATTCAAGTACCTGGGAATAACGTTAGACACTCGTCTCTCGTTCATTCCACACTTTAATGATTTAGTGCAGAGATGTACGCGACGAATTAATATTATGAAGTCATTGGCTGGACGAGAGTGGGGCGCAGATCGTTCCACTCTCCTCCAGTTATATACTTCCCTAATACGTCCAATCCTGGACTATAACGCATTCTTATTTGACGATATATGTTCTAAACAAATACAAAAAACTGCAAACTGTCCAGAACACTGCCTTGCGGATCGTGACTGGGGCCTGTCGCACCACCAACACCACAAACTTACACATCGACACAAGCATCCCCATACTCTGCCGCCGACGCAAATACACACTACTCAGATACTACGCCAGAGCAAGTTCACACCCCACACGCCCAACATTCCACATCTTAAACCACCCCGCACCCACAAGTCACAGAATCAGACAAACACTCGCACTATTCAACATTCCACACATCAACACAATGCCAACGCCACCACTCACACCTTACTGGCTCGACACAACACCAGACACACACCGCCTCTTCACACACAACAAAAACACAGTCACGGTGGCAGAGACACACACACTCTTCCACGAACACAAAGCACAACACAACACATACACATACATATACACAGACGGCTCTCGAGGCGACGGCCGAACCGGTGGTGCATACTTCACAAACACAGCTAGCAACAACTTTAGACTTCCGGACATAAATAGCGTATACACAGCGGAATTGTCATCCATTTTATTAGCATTAATATATGTCAGAAAATAAAAACTTAAAGAAGTAGTCATTTGCACAATCCGTCTCGCTCCCTGCCATTTCCTCGATTAGTGACTGTATAAACCCGATAGTATTTAAAATTAGACAGCTAATCAAGTATTTAAACAGTAAAAACAGCAGTATTAAATTCCTCTGGATCCCAGGACACGCCGGTATCCCGGGAAACGAGGAAGCCGACAGACTAGCGAAATTGAGCCTAGAATTACTTTCAGAAAACCATTCTTCCAAGCCCTGTATCAGACGTTTTAAATTATATTAATTCTCAACTTAGCACATTGCGCCAGCGCGAGTGGGACGCTGCTCCGCATTTTCATCTTTATCCGATCAAGCCAAAAGTCCAACATTTTATATCTAGTCACCAGAATTGCAGAGAAAAGGAGGTGATATTGGCGCGCCTCCGCCTCGGTCATACACAAATTACTCATTATTATATTATGGAGAATCTCCCGCCACCAAATTGCCAACATTGCCCAGGTTATCCGCGCTACACAATTAAGCACTTACTAATTACTTGCCCAGTACACAACGATAAACGCCAGAACATTATTAATTACACACAACAAAATCGCATCACATTAAATCTTCAAACGCTGTTAGGTGATAATTACCCTGAATTGATAGGTCTCCTCTTTGATTTTCTCTACCAAACACGTTTAGTTAATCAAATATAACAGGTTTTTTTGGCCTAGCGCATTTTTGGCCCTCCGCGCAGGTTTTTCCCCTTTGCCTTAGACGCTGTTTTTTTATATTATTCAGGACTTTTCTCCCAGCTAAATACACCCCACAACCAGGTCTCGCCGAGGCGTCGGAGCCAGGGAGACTGGCAACAGTCTCCCGTTGTTGCAATGACGGCACCCCCGGCTCCATCAACACTGACACTGTGTTCAAGTGTATTGAGTGTATGTAATAAAATATGTATGTATGTGTCTCGTGTTTTACTTATTTTTGACCTTGAACGAAATACTTAACGTAATGCTAGATATATTATTTTTGACTTTGAACAAAATACTTAACGTAATATTAGATATTATATTTACTTTGAACAATAAACTAACGTAAAATAGCTACCCTACTCCCTAGTTTGCTCCGGGTTCACACAAACCGGTTAACGTAATTTTTTGCCTGGCAAATTGCCAGAGGTAATTTCCCCCCCCGGAAAATGGGTATAGGCCGGTCCGGGGAAAAAAAGAAAAAAAAGAAAAAAAGCAGAGATTTTGGAGTTTTCAGTACCAGTGGCTGCAGAAAGCCCGCATGTTTCATAGGTTTATAAGTGCTTTTTCTGAGGTCTTTTCCAGCTTTTTGTGAGATTCATCAATTAATCAATTAATCAAATAAAAAACATTTGGTGTGATTCGAAATGCGTAAGGATTGTTCCGGCTTTCGGAAACCAACGAAGTTACCGCTCTAAATTGGACTATCTCAGCGGGACGGAGCGACGTTGAATTAAGGTCTGTCTATGCTTTTGACATTTGATTGCATTTTTTATTTTCACATAATGGTATATTTCTTTGTCATTAATATCTTCAATTTTTCCCTAACCTATTGTCAATTGCGTATTTTATTTAATAAAATCTAGTATACTGTATACTTTTAGCCTCTTTTTAGGGCGTTTTCGGTATGTTTTGTAGAAGGAACTAACACAACCCAAAATTGCCAGATTTGCTCCTGAATTTGAATATTCAAGGAAAACTAACGGGAAATATTGCGTTGTAAGAGCATATACTTATTCATGAATTCAGAAAATTGCGATTTATACCAAAAATTACCGGGAAAAGACGTGTTCTTACGAGCTATAGACCTAATCGCCCCCCCAAAAAACAATCGCCCCAATCGCCCCAAACGCCCCAATCACAAAATCCTTTGTGAAAACGGCTAACGAGGCGTCGTGATCAGAGACTACGTGCCAGAAAGTGTACCTGCCTCTGGCGGCGAGCGTTCATGTCCCGATCGTGGCCCGGAACAGCGGACATGAAACCGGGCCCACTAGTCCTGTGACAAAACTACTTAACGTAGGGTGGTAATTCTTTCACCACAACCCATTGTTACATCTGCTCTACAAATCTGCTATCCCAGTCCAAAACTCCATGTTAAAAGTGAATTATTCCCTTTAATGCAAATACAACTATTCATAGTCTATTCATACCTGCAGCCGGAGGTGACCGTGTGGCGGCTGAAGTGAGGAGCACCACGCGCCTTTCACTGTCAGTGTGACGGTGACGTGTGTCCTCCGTCCGGTCTTATCTCGGCCGCCGGCAGGGGGACGGTAGGGTGGTGCAGGTGGTCGGTTTATCAGCAGCGGCGGCCGCAGGCTGCATTCAGTGTGTCACCGTCAGTGGCAGCGACTTAGTGCAAGCATCAGTGCTGTTAAACATGAGCCAGCTGAAGCTCGCCCGGAGCAGGGAGGAGCAGCTGAAGGTGGAGCGGCTGGTGACCAGGTGCGGTGCGGGGGCCCACCTGGCCATTGACGCCTTCCTCACCACCCAGGACCTCCTCGCCAACCATCCGGCCTCTCAGGTGGCCTACCTCACCTGCCTCGAACTGGGACGCGCAGTCGACTGGCTGGTGTGGGAGCCGCTGTGGAGCGCCGCACAGGACGGACGGGCCGCCACCGCCGCCGCCCCCGAGTGCCGGCTCTGCCCGTCAGCCGAGCCGCTGGTGGTGCTGCACTTCAGTCCCTCCGGCAGCAGTGCCGAGGGGTTGGCTGACCTGATCATCGGTGTCGGGGGCACGTCGGACTTGGACCTCATGGTGGAGTTCGGCGGCCCCTTCCGCTGGCCGGCGGTGGCGGTGGCGGAACCGGACTGCATCAGCCCACAGTCTGCGCCACAGCTGTGGGCTGAGCCCACCAGAAGCCCCGGCTTCGTCACGCTGCACTGGGCTCGGACGTCCCAGTGTAGACACGAGGCCCCGCTGCCGGCGCTGCAGGCTGATTCGGTCCGCAAGCTGATGTGTCACCACTGCCGGGTCAGGTGTCCGTCTGACGCTCAGATCACCACCTCCGGCCCGGCAGTCAATGTCAGGGATCCAGGAGCGCCAGACGGCGGCATTGACTACGTGGCCTGCGTCCGCGTGCCCTGGTGGCCAGAAGAGGACAAGTTCCTCTGCCGCCACCGGGTGACCGACTTCCCGCCTGTGTCGGCGCGACACATCTGCCAGTTCGGCGTGCACCTAGTGCCGACGGGACGCCCGGGCAGCGACACCGAACTGTCCGAGTGGCGGGTGTCGTTCTCCCGGGCCGAGGTGGTGGCCGTCCGACACATGAGCCCAATACAGCGATCCACCGTGAAGGCTGTAAAGAGCATGAAGACCAGCCTGAAAGACAGCGGGGCGGCGCCGGCACTTAAATCATACCACGTCAAGACGGCGGTGCTCTGGCTGGTACAGGACCATCCCAGTGACCGCTGGACAGGCGTCATGGACGGGGTGTACATGGTCCTGGACTGGCTGGAGGACCATCTCACTGACGGCAGCCTGCCCTGCTTCTTTTGGCCTGCCATCAACCTGGTGGCGGGCCTCAGCACGGAAGAGCTAGAGGACATGCTCAGGACCGTCGGGCTGATGAAGAGACAGGCCACCCGTCTCATGATGGCCAGCTGTGTGAAGCAGTGGAACCTGAATCTCCTGCTGGAGGGCGGGTCGGAGCCGCTCTCAGAGCGTCAGATGCGGCTCTGTCTGGCGCGGCTGCTGATCCGGCAGGCTGTGTTGAACGGTATCGACCACCACCCGACTGCTCCCTGTTGGCAGCACTGGTTCGCTCGCCACATCCCTGCTCTGGCCCGCCTGTCCGAGCACACGCTGCTGGAGTGGCGTTACCACTGCCACTCGAACACATTCATACAGCAGTGCTACCTGCTACAGGCCCTGTCTGTGGCCCCGGCTTACCTGGTGGGCGGGGTGCGGCTGGAGTCACTCGGCGGTGACATGTTCACCTGGCCGGTGACGCCGCTGATGGCCCTGCTCACCGAGTCAGACCTGGAGCGCCTGCTACATGACCCGGCCGCAGTAGCCGCCTGGTGTCGTCAGCAGCTGTGCCGGCCCCCGGCGGAGCGGCCGGCCGGCCTGACCGCCGAGCTGGACACGGAGCGGGGCCGGGCAGAGCTGGTGCTGCAGCCAGAGCTGCTGCTGCGGGCCCTCAGCGAGGCCGTGCCGGACAGGAGGGCTGCGTTGCAGAGGAATGACCAGGAGCTGGATGAGCAGTGGAAAAGGAACTACTTGCTACTGAAAACCTACCAGGAACACCGACAGCAGTTAGAGCAGAACCTCAGCTGCGATCTGGAGGCGCACCTCCGCCTTCGTCTGCCAGAGATGGACGGCCCGACGGCCGCCGCCACGGCCCGCCTCTGGCGACTGCGTATGCAACACCTGCTGTCTGGTGACCGCCTGCGGGCCAAATACGCCACCGTCACCACCCGGTGGACCGACAGATGACACCTGCGGCAGTACGCGTTGCTGGACAGCCCGACTGAAGGTAAGACCCATCGTCAGCGTAACCCGCTCACAGACACAGACACAGACACAGACACACAGACACAGACACAGACACAGACACAGACACAGACACAGACACAGACACACAGACACAGACACATACAGAGACACACAGACACACAGACACACAGACACACAGACACACAGACACACAGACACACAGACACACAGACACACAGACACACAGACACACAGACACACAGACAGACACAGACACACACACACACACACACACACACACACACACACACACACACACACACACACACACACACACACACACACACACACACAGGCACACAGGCACACAGGCACACAGGCACACAGGCACACAGGCACACAGGCACACAGGCACACAGGCACACAGACACACAGACACACAGACACACAGACACACAGACACACAGACACACAGACACACAGTCACACAGACACACAGACACACAGACACACCGACACACCGACACACCGACACACCGACACACCGACACACACAGACGCACAGACCCACAGACGCACACACGCACAGACCCACAGACGCACACACGCACACACGCACACACGCACACACGCACAGACGCACAGACGCACAGACGCACAGACGCACAGACGCACAGACGCACAGACGCACAGACGCACAGACGCACAGACGCACAGACGCACAGACGCACAGACGCACAGACGCACAGACGCACAGACGCACAGACGCACAGACGCACAGACGCACAGACGCACAGACGCACAGACGCACAGACGCACAGACGCACAGACGCACAGACGCACAGACGCACAGACGCACAGACGCACAGACGCACAGACGCACAGACGCACAGACGCACAGACGCACAGACGCACAGACGCACAGACGCACAGACGCACAGACGCACAGACGCACAGACGCACAGACGCACAGACGCACAGACGCACAGACGCACAGACGCACAGACGCACAGACGCACAGACGCACAGACGCACAGACGCACAGACGCACAGACGCACAGACGCACAGACGCACAGACGCACAGACGCACAGACGCACAGACGCACAGACGCACAGACGCACAGACGCACAGACGCACAGACGCACAGACGCACAGACGCACAGACGCACAGACGCACAGACGCACAGACGCACAGACGCACAGACGCACAGACGCACAGACGCACAGACGCACAGACGCACAGACGCACAGACGCACAGACGCACAGACGCACAGACGCACAGACGCACAGACGCACAGACGCACAGACGCACAGACGCACAGACGCACAGACGCACAGACGCACAGACGCACAGACGCACAGACGCACAGACGCACAGACGCACAGACGCACAGACGCACAGACGCACAGACGCACAGACGCACAGACGCACAGACGCACAGACGCACAGACGCACAGACGCACAGACGCACAGACGCACAGACGCACAGACGCACAGACGCACAGACGCACAGACGCACAGACGCACTGACGCACTGACGCACTGACGCACTGACGCACTGACGCACTGACGCACTGACGCACTGACGCAGTCACACAGATACAGATACAGACACAGACACAGACACAGACACAGACACAGATACAGACACAGACACAGACACAGACACAGACACAGACACAGACACAGACACAGACACAGACACAGACACAGACACAGACACAGACACAGACACAGACACAGACACAGACACAGACACAGACACAGACACAGACACAGACACAGACACAGACACACAATCACAGACACAGATACAGACACAGACACAGACACAGACACAGACACAGACACAGACACAGACACAGACACAGACACAGACACAGACACAGACACAGACACAGACACGGACACGGGCACAGACACAGACACAGTCACAGACACAGACACAGACACAGACACAGACACAGACACAGACACATACACAGACACAGACACACATACACAGACACAGACACACATACACAGACACAGACACAGACACAGACACAGACACAGACACAGACACAGATACAGACACAGACACACAAACACAGACACATAAACAGACACAGACACAGGCACAGACACGGGCACAGATGCAGTCACACATACACAGACACAGACACACATACACAGACCCACAGACACAGACACACAGATACAGACACAGACACACAGACACAGACACAGACGCAGACACAGACACAGACACAGACACGTACACAGACACAGACACACATACACATACACACAGACATACACACAGACACAGATACACAAACACAGACACACATACACTGACACACATACACAGACACACATACACAGACACACATACACAGACACACATACACAGACACACAGACACATACACACAGACACAGACACACAGACACAGACACACATACACAGACACACATACACATACACACATACACACAGACACACAGACACAGACACACAGACACAGACACACAGACACAGACACACAGACACAGACACACAGCCACAGACACACATACACAGACACACAGACACATACACACAGACACAGACACACAGACACATACACACAGACACAGACACACAGACACACAGACACACAGACACACAGATACACAGACACACAGACACAGACACACAGACACAGACACACAGACACAGACACACAGACACAGACACACAGACACAGACACACAGACACAGACACACAGACACAGACACACAGACACAGACACACAGACACAGACACACAGACACAGACACACAGACACAGACACACAGACACAGACACACAGACACAGACACACAGACACAGACACACAGACACAGACACACAGACACAGACACACAGACACAGACACACAGACACATACACACAGACACAGACACACAGACACAGACACACATACACAGACACACAGACACAGACACAGACACACAGACACAGATACACAGACACAGACACACATACACAGACACACAGACACATACACACAGACACCGACACACATACACAGACACAGACACACATACACAGACACACAGACACAGACACACAGACACATACACACATACACAGGCACACATACACAGACACACAGACACAGACACACAGACACAGACACACCTACACATACACACAGACACAGACACACAGACACAGACACACAGACACAGACACACAGACACAGACACACATACACAGACCCACATACCCACATACACAGACACAGACACACAGACACAGACACACAGACACAGACACACAGACACAGACACACAGACACATACACACAGACACAGACACACAGACACAGACACACATACACAGACACACAGACACAGACACACAGACACACAGACACAGACACAGACACAGACACACATACACAGACACACATACACAGACACACAGACACAGAGACACAGACACACAGACACAGACACATAGACACAGACACATAGACACAGACACACAGACACAGACACACAGACACATACACACATACACAGACACACAGACACATACACACAGACACAGACACACAGACACAGACACACAGACACATACACACAGACACACAGACACAGACACACAGACACAGACACACAGACACAGACACACATACACAGACACACAGACACAGACACACATACACAGACACACAGACACAGACACACAGACACAGACACACAGACACAGACACACAGACACAGACACACATACACAGACATACAGACACAGACACACAGACACAGACACACAGACACATACACACATACACAGACACACAGACACAGACACACATACACAGACACAGACACACAGACACAGACACACAGACACAGACACACAGACACAGACACACAGACACAGACACACAGACACAGACACACAGACACAGACACACAGACACAGACACACAGACACAGACACACATACACAGACACACAGACACAGACACACAGACACAGACACACAGACACAGACACACAGACACAGACACACAGACACATACACACAGACACAGACACACAGACACAGACACACAGACACAGACCACAGACACAGACACACAGACACAGACACACAGACACAGACACACAGACACAGACACACAGACACAGACACACAGACACAGACACACAGACACAGACACACAGACACAGACACACAGACACAGACACACAGACACAGACACACAGACACAGACACACAGACACAGACACACAGACACAGACACACAGACACAGACACACAGACACAGACACACAGCCACAGATACACAGACACAGACACACAGGACACAGACACACAGACACAGACACACAGACACAGACACACAGACACAGACACACAGACACAGACACACAGACACAGACACACAGACACAGACACACAGACACAGACACAGACACACACACACACACACACACACACAGACACACAGACACACAGAAACACAGACACACACACACACACACACACATACACACACACACACACACACACACACACACACACACACACACACACACACACACACACATACACACACACACACACACACACACACACACACACACACACATACACACACACACACACACACACACACACACACACACACACACACACAGACACAGACACACAGACACACAGACACAGACACACAGACACAGACACACATACATAGACACACAGACACAGACACACAGACACAGACACACAGACACAGACACACATACACAGACACACATACACAGACACACAGACACATACAGACACATACACACAGACACAGACACACAGACACAGGCACACATACACAGACACACAGACACAGACACACAGACACAAACACACAGACACAGACACACAGACACAGAAACACAGACACAGAAACACAGACACAGACACACATACACACATACACATACACACAGACACAGACACACAGACACATAGACACACAGACACACAGACGCACAGACACAGACACACATACAAAGACACACAGACACAGACACACAGACACAGACACACAGACACAGACACACATACACAGACACACAGACACAGACACACAGACACAGCCACACATACACATACATATAGACACAGACACACAGACACAGACACACAGACACAGACACACAGACACAGACACACAGACACAGACACACAGACTACACAGACACACAGACACAGACAAACATACACAGACACGCAGACACAGACACAGACACACAGGACACAGATACACAGACACAGACACACATACACAGACACACAGACACATACACACAGACACAGACACACATACACAGACACACATACACAGACACACATACACAGACACACATACACACACACACAGACACAGACACACAGACACAGACACAGACACACAGACACAGACACACAGACACAGACATACATACACAGACACACAGACACAGACACACATACACAGAGACACAGACACAGACACACAGACACGGACACACAGACACAGACACACATACACAGACACACATACACAGACACACAGACACAGACACACAGACACAGACAGACACAGACACACAGACACAGACACAGACACACAGACACAGACACAGACACACAGACACAGACACACAGACACAGACACACAGACACAGACACACAGACACAGACATACAGACACAGACACACATACACAGACACACAGACACAGACACACAGACACAGACACACAGACACAGACACACAGACACAGACACACAGACACAGACACACAGACACAGACACACAGACACAGACACACAGACACAGACACACAGACACAGATACACAGACACAGACACACAGACACATACACACATACACAGACACACAGACACAGACACACAGACACAGACACACAGACACAGACACACAGACACAGACACACAGACACACAGACACAGACACACATACACATACACACAGACACAGACACACAGACACAGACACAGACACACAGACACAGACACAGACACACAGACACAGACACACAGACACATACACACAGACACAGACACACAGACACAGACACACAGACACATACACAGACACAGACACAGACACAGACACACAGACACAGAAGCAGACACAAACCAGGGAGGATTCACGATATTTTAGGAGGGGTGGCCGCAGCCCAATTTAGGGGCGCCTTCCAAAAATCTAGGGGTGCCTTCCAAAGAAAGGGCGCCGTCACTGGACCCAAAGGGCGCCGTCACTGGCCGGAAGGGCACCGTCAATGGCCGAAAGGGCGCTGTCAATGGCCGAAAGGGCGCCGTCACTGGCCGAAAGGGCGCCGTCACTGGCCGTAAGGGCGCCGTCACTGGCCGGAAGGGCGCCTCGGGTCAAAAGGACCAGGTCATGACCTGTATGACCTGATACTCGGTAAGTTACTTTCAACAGGGCGTCCAAGCGGTCCATAGGGACGCTGCGTGCTCACGGGCTGTCCCGGCGACAGACAGCCCGTGGGGCGCCCTTCTGGCGGGGGGGGGGGGGGGGGGGGCACGACTGCTGCGGCCACCCCCTGGATCCGCCCCTGGACACAGACACAGACACAGACACAGACACAGGCACAGACACAGATACAGATACAGACACAGACACAGACACAGACACAGACACAGACACAGACACAGACACAGACACAGACACAGATACAGATACAGACACAGACACAGACACAGACACAGACACAGATACAGACACAGACACAGACACAGACACAGACACAGACACAGACACAGACACAGACACAGACACAGATACAGATACAGATACAGATACAGATACAGATACAGATACAGATACAGACACAGACACAGACA
>JAXIVJ010000898.1:0-122500 GCA_036785665.1 Chirona hameri
GCCAGTAGGTGTCCAGTAGGTCGGGTCATTCGATAGGTTTTTGCGAGCATGCACAGATTAATAGTGAAATTATTATGCGCTATATCATTACAAACATACATTATTTTTGTTGATTTTTTTTTTTTCAAATCAAATTTGGGAGTGCCAGCCGGCCTCTTTTTTGGGGGACACTTTTGCGATTTTTTGTCTATCGTACATTTGGGCATTTTTTTTAAAACAATTTTCTGAAAATATAATTTTCGAATTATCCGTATGCTGTTTGACAACCGTAGTGATTGTCATGGAGTTATCTTGGACAATAAAGCTGTTTCTCTGCATTTCCTGTAAGGATTTTAAGGCACCCGCTCACAGCGCGATCTATTAAGCGGACTTACAATGTATGCACTAGGTGCAGTATCCCGGCTGCGGGGGTCTGCAGAGGAGCTCCACACGCACTGAAATCAGTGGCGGCGGATAAGGGAGGGACAGGAGGCATCTGCCCCCCCCCCCACTCTATATTTTTTGGGGAAGCATATTATTTTGCCCCCGCCCCATTAATTTGTAAGAGTTGGTTCAATTTTTTTTTGACCGAAAAATTGACCGAAGGCCCCAAGGTGCCCCCAGCCAGCATGAAGGGTCCTCTAAGGCCGACAGAAGGCCATCAGTCGGCCCAAGGGGCACGAGGAAGGCCTGCAACTTCAACATGGGCCTGTCCGAAGTTTTTTTGCGACCATTTAGAGGCCCTGCAAAATATAGTGGCCTAAATCCGAGGAGATACCATCCCCCCCCGGCCCGGCGCAGGTTAACCCTATTTGTAACAGGCTCCTGGCTACCCCTATTTGTAACAGGGGGGGGGGCGGATTCCGCCCCCCCCCGGAGATCTCGAGATCTACCCGTCCGATTTTCAAAAATGAAACGGTGTTTGGTTCCTCTCAACACGATCTACATTTATAAATAATAAAAAAATCTACATTTTGGATAGGGGGGTAACAAGGGGGGCAAAAACGAAAAATTTTAGTTGTATTTTTGATTCAACATAGCTTTCATGTTTATCGACCGATTTTAACACAACTAATAGGAATCGATAGAAATTGAATCGGAAATTGATATATGACGGTGAATTTTGAAAATTCAAAAATCATAGGCGTGTGCAGGTCACTCAATATGGGGGTGAAGTAAATGCGTAATAAAACCATTTTTTGATGTTGTTTTTTTTGATAAATGAAATAGTATGTGATTGAGACATTAGAAAAAAACAGTTATAAATCATATTTTTTGCCATAGGCGGTACCAGGTTAGTGAAAAAGGGGGGTAAAATTGGGAAAAATATTGACCGCAGACAAGTTGCTACCCAGCACTATAAATATGTTACTGATCATAGATAGTTCCTTTTTGCATGTTGTACTTCATCATAAGCGTATCCAGGATCCAAACTAGGGCGGCGCAAGACCTTTCGATAAGTATATTATCCGCTATTATGATACTAACTAGTCAACAGTGACTATTTCACTTACAACTTCAATTAACATTGCTTACCCCCCTTTTACCCTACCTGGACTCGCCTATTATCTTATAATCGTTCGTAGAGTACCCTGTGGTGCGTGTTTCATCCGAAAACTGCAGTATGTTATGTCATTGTACGCCCATGCCTCTTGGTTTCCTTGCAATAATATGACCCCCTTTCTTCCATTCCTGAGCGCGCCTCTGCAAAAAATGACTTTATTTCCCTTTTCTGGTCTCATATGTGCATATATTATTATAAGCTAAACGTATATGCGCCGTTATCGCTGGCATATCGTCATCACCATGCCAGTCACCCCCCTTTTCATGTTCCTGAACACGCCCCTGAAACTCTATATGTAATAAATTATGCAAATAATGGAAGCAGAAGCTATCTTTTACATCTTGATAGCTATAAATGCCCCTTACATTGCTCTATTGGCATCCCGCCAAGCATTGAATACTTCCTGGAACCCCCCCCCCCCCCCCCCTTTTCAAGCCCCTGAAACCGCCTCTGCCATGCAATTTTGTATGATATTTCATTAACATCATCTAATTTGCACTTGTTGCCATCACGGTAAGCCGATGTAACTCCTTCATACTTGATGCAGTTAGGAAGAAACCGTGAAGATCGCATTTCCGTATTTTCGCCAAATGTCGCCTCCGAACCCACCCAAAACTGTGCCCTGGAACCGCCTCTGTTCAAGTTAAGAACTCAAAATTTTTACTCCAAATGCGGAGTTCAATTCTATGAAAAGTCCCAAAATTTCATGGGCCTGCTCCCAGCCGTTCTGGAGATATCCGCGAAAAACATGAGGGGGGGGGGGGCGGAATCCGCCCCCCCCCCCTGTTACAAATAGGGTTAAGTCGAAAATAGACATTGCTCTGAAATTTGATTTGGATATCTTCTATATTTGTTTTCTCTAATGTATATTCTGTTTTTTTTTTTTAAAATACCTTCAATATTTTGATTTTGTAGACATTTTCCCCGAAAAAGTTGTATTTTTATTTTGGGGGTAATTTTTTTTCTTCTTCACAAATCCGAGATAGCCATTTGAACGAATATCTAATTTCCTTTCTTCTGACTTTGGTAATTTGCAATTTTCATTAAACCTCGATTTTCTACGGTTTTTCAAACATGTATCGTTTTTTCCACCCAAAAAATGCATGGCATGACGTCATTAAATCGTCATTATCTCCCACAGTACTGCATCAATTTCATTGGATTTTTTTTAGAAGAGCTACAATTGATGTAGCATAAAGTACTGTACGTTTTACGTCAATATCTATCATAATTATCTTAGCCTAACAGGGGCGGATACAGGGGGCGGCGGAGGGCGGCCTGACGTCATAAGTTTCTTACACTTAGGGAGCCATCACTCAGTCAAACAAAAAATTGTTTTGAAATTTGGTTTGAGTATTGTCCATACTCAGTTCTCTCACATATATTCCGTTTTTTTAACATCTTGGAAAATTTTGATTTTGTGGTGATTTTTCCAAAAAAGTCAGTTTTTGTTCTTTTTAGGGGTCAAAACCCCCAAAATGTGAAAATCCGAGATCGCCATTTTAAAGAAAATGACAGTTATATATAATAACGAGCTTAATTGCGTTTTCAATTTGCTTCAAAACTCTGTTTTCTACGATTTTTCAAACAGATATCGTTTCTTTTCCACCAACATGACGTCATCAAAACATCATTATCTCCCAATTTTTGTCGACCAATTTCAATGATATTTTTCCAGTATACGTATTATTGTTGTATACTCAGCTGCTAAATATTTCAGCAAGATGCACCGTATGTGTAAAACGTTATGCAAGAAAAATCTCAGGGGGGTCGTTTTAGGACCCCCACGTAGGGCGAGGGTTAAACTGAGATAGCAGTTGTGATGGCCATGTCGAGAAATAAATTGCGTCATACTCCGTTTGGTTGTAAGGACTCTCCTGTCGAATATATTTGATGTTTTATCCCGAAATTTGGCGCTGTGTCGAAATTTTTGGTCTTGTGTCGAAAAGCTTCATATGGTAGCATGTGTTAAAAGCAACGTTACTGGACCAGCGAGCGAACCCTTCATCAATGACAATATTATGCTAGTTACAGGGGCGGATCCGGAAAATCTTCAAGGGGTGTCATCAATTGCAGTGGTGCCCGTACCTATACCCAAATCTGAAAACTCAACGGATTTGGTCCCACTATATTTTGAGGGTGCCCCTATTTCAGCATTTTTGTTTTTAATTGACAACGTTGGCTATAGGTATTTGCAATATCAGACGTACCTTTCTATCATTTAAAATGCCGCGGATGGTGCTAAAATATATCATTTGTGCAGTCAATGGCGGCCTCAGACGGCTGATGAAGAATTGACCAAGAGGGAAGTAGAGGTTCGTGACCAGGGTGTAGGGGTAGCTGTTTTTATGAGGGCTATTGATTACTGGTTATTGATTACACACATCAGACTGGTTATTGATTACTGGTTATTGATTACACACAGCAGACCGGTTATTGATTCCACACTGCAGACTGGTTATTGATTACTGGTTATTGATTACACACTGCAGACTGGTGATTGATTACTAGTTATTGACTACACACTGCAGACCGGTTATTGATTCCACACTGCAGACTGGTTATTGATTACTGGTTATTGATTACACACTGCAGACCGGTTATTGATTTCACACTGCAGACTGGTTATTGATTACTAGTTATTGATTACACACTGCAGACTGGTGATTGATTACTGGTTATTGATTCCACACTGCAGACTGGTTATTGATGACTGGTTATTGATTACACACTGCATACTGGTTATTGATTACTGGTTATTGATTACTACTGCAGACTGGTGATTGATTACTGGTTATTGATTACACACTGCAGACTGGTTATTGATTACTGGTTATTTATTACACACTGCAGACTGGTTATTGATTCCACACTGCAGACTGGTTATTGATTACTGGCTATTGATTACACACTGCAGACTGGTTATTGATTACACACTGCAGACTAGTTATTGATTCCACACTGACTGCATCGATTGGAATCGTTCAAGCAAAATTCCTTGAATAAAAAATAATGCTTCACCACCAGATCTTTTGATTCATGAAATCGTGATTGAATCAAAACCTCATCAAATCAAGGCTCATTGAATCAAAAGATAACGATAACGAAAACATAACGATCTTAACGATTCAAGTACACTGGTAAATTGTGCTGCACAATTTCACAATTATGCAAATTGCAATCAATTGTTTGCACAATTTGTGCAAATACATGCAGTCCCAGTGGCTACATTCATTTATACTGAAATAGTATTGCTGTAACAATGTTTTAATTATCATATATATGTATGTTTCCATTTTTATTGATTTGACATAAATTCAGCACATATATTTAAATGTTGAATCAAACGTGAATCGATTAAAATAGTTGTTTTGATTCTTTGAATCGGAAAGAATCAATTCTCAAAATTGTATCCGTGAATCGAACGGGGATTGAATCATTGAGATTCCCAAATGAATCATGATTGAATCGTTAAAAAAATTGAATCAATAACCAGTCTGCAACACAGGACGGTCAACTTTGTCGGCCCATGATTTAAATAGTTTGCGTCGGATGGCAATTTTCTCAACAGCATCTGATACATCGCTTAACCCGCGACTTACTGTGGGGGGGCTATTTTTTTTGCCCCCCCCCCCTCCCGTTATTTTGCAATAACTCCTAAATGAACATCGGTATCGTCACCAAACTTGCAGTACCTTCTCTGCCATCAATTCTACATATGTTGGCAAAAGGCAAAATATGAGGTTATGATGGTCAACCGGGAATGGCGTCAGAGTGACGTCATGTTCTTCGTTTTTTGTTGCAAAATAATGGTTTTCGGAAAACGCTGTAAAAGGTACGATATTTGAGATAAACTCAATTATCTTAAATCAAATTACTGACAATAGACCGGGCTATAAAACTGATATCTCGGATTTTTTAGTTTTTTTAATTCAAATTTTGAGAAATCCAAATACATTTTTTGTTTGTTTTCACAAGAATTTCAAGAAAAAATCAGAATTATCCCAAAACCGGAATATAGTGATCGAGACGTGTGCTGTGAATATGTGTACCAAATTTGAAGTTGATATCTTCAAAAATCACTGACTTATGACCTTTAAATGACAAAAATAAACCACCTCTCACAGCATTACTATGCATGAAAAACGCATTTCCGTTTTTGCTTTTTTACTTCTATTTATATGGAACAAACAATGCTCCAAGGTCATTTTTCGCGTTCTAGACGAGAAAAAAAAACCATAAACATGTGTTACAACGCCTAATGACCGTAATCTGCAGTTTGACCTCGTGACCTCGGATGACCTTGACCTGACCCAAGGTCATAAACAGCTTAAAAAGGTGCTTATAAGTGTCAGACACACGAATCATACCGATTTATCGACAGCTTATGCGTGTAATATCGCAATTTTGTGCGACAATTCCATCCATCGAGACCTTTTGACACGGTCAAACATTTTGTACTTGACCTGACCTGTGACGTCATCGTTGACCTGGAGATCAACAATATTATGTTTCCTTCTATAAATTTCCCAGGGATATTGAATGCCGTTTGAATTTTTACATTCGGTCCAGTAGTTCCGGAGATCCGAAGGGGGAGGGCACAAAATACCCCCCCCCCCCCCCCACCCAGTAAGTCGCGTTATGAAATATACCCCAGTAACTCGCGGGTTAATTTGACAGAAAGATATATTAAGTTTAACAATCGGCTGGATTACGATGCAATTTGCGGGCCCATAACTTACAAAGTATGGATCGGATTGCAATGTCCGCAACGGCATCCAATACAACGCTTAAATTGTGGTTGATAGACATCTTAAGTTTAACAATCGGCCGACAAACGAAGGAACCAAGCGACAAAAAAAAAACGGGAGGGGCGGTCGCCTACGTAGGGTTACTAGGTAGGCGACCGGCCGGCCGGCCACGTGGGTGCGGTTAAAAGCATTTTTTTTGCTAATTGCGCGGCTATTCCTGCGCAGGTGATACGATATTTTGGAGGGCGAGGCCGCTAAATTATTATGGCATTTACCTATTAAAAATTTCATGAATTAACCAAGCCTTGCGTGAAAAACGGTTAATAATGGCGATCAGTTGTTGAAATGCAAGCTTAACCCTCGCCCGGGTAGGGGGCGGATGCCACCCCTCGGTTTTTCTGGCATAACTCGCGTAGTTTCCAACCGATTTCCATGGAACTTTCAGTACCCTACTTTTGAAAAATGTCGCACATACTCTAAACATTTTGAATTTTTAACCCACATGACTCGTGGCCTATGACCTGTTTCTCAAGGTCATGTCAGGCGCAACTGGCGTCCCGCAGTATCGATGCTTGTAACTTGTGCAGCTTCCGAGTGTTTGTTGTTCATGATCATATGTACAGGTGTTTCCAGGAGACAGTTGTGGTTTCCACTGATATTGTGACCTCGTTTGACCTTTTCAGAGGTCAACTGAGGTCATTGACCTACGATGACCTTAGATGACTTTGTAGGGCTTCTGGCGGTTTCTAGGACATTTTGTGGCGCTGATTTCAAATTTAAGATCCATTTTACATAATTATATGTTCCACTGGTGTCATGCGCTTCCGCAGGTCAACCAAGGTCACTGACTTCAGATGACCTGACATGACCTTTTTGGAATTTGTCAGTTTGTAGGACATTTTGTGACGCTGATTACGAATTTGGCACCCATTAAGCATTATGATATGCTCATTGACGATTCTAGCTCGATAAAATTCCATTTATACGCGTTTATAATTTTGACGACTTTTGGGTCATTTACATGACATCAGAGGTCACAAAATGGTCCAATACCTTTAAATTAGATATCAGCGGCTTCCTCTCGTCACCAGCCACACGCTCGTCTTTGTCTCGAAGCTCTAGCTCAATTAGGATCGAAACGCTAAGGGGGGGGGGGGGTCATACCCCTCCCGAACACGTAGTGATTTTGCCCTACCCGGGCGAGGGTTAAAGGGAATAGTGCACCTTGGAAAAAGTGTGTGTAATGATGGAAAAGAGTGTCCTGATTACGGTTCTGGCGTTCGTTTTTGCGAAAAAGTACCAATTTGTAATTATTGGAAAAATATTGATATTAATACATGTGACGTCACAATAATCTTGCGTCACCAAAACGAGTTGTGACGTCATACCGGCAAAAGTCTATCCTTGAATCAGAATATGTAAGCAACACTAACAACCTCGTTCGCTGGGTCGCGACTCGCGAGTATATTGGTCGCGATTGAAAATGTGTGAATGTGTACACTATGGCCACGGATTATTGTATACATCTGTGCTATGGCCTTGGCAAGGGTGGTAAAGTGCTTTGAGTGGCCCCGACCAAAAGTGGCACATACAAAAATGACCCCAGCACAGCTGGGGTCATTTTTTGCTTCACATGAATACCCTAACACCTGGCTGCCTACTCACATCATCCCTATATTTTAACCAGCGCCGTGCCGGGTGGGGGGGGGGGGGGGGTAGACACCCCCTCAGGTTTTTCGCGGATAGCGGAAACACGGAGAAGCGCAGCGCCAACATTTTTGGCACAGCTGTTTTGTGCATCAATTGTCCACATTTTTTTTTTTAAATCATCGGGTCATCTTAGGTCAGGTCACCAGACCAGGTCACGTGATCCCACCTCCCAAAAAAAACTTGTGGTCGTACCACAGTCACAGTTTTGGATTGATCGGTTTTACACTTACATGATTTCATAAGGTCATATATATCTACAGTTCCTTTATCTTGAGTTTTTAATATCAGTGACCTAAGGTCGGTTTAATTTCGTGACCTCCCCATTATAAGTCTAAGGGGAAATATTCAAATGCTTCCTATTCTAAGGTGACGCAAGATAGCAGTCTAATTCCTTCTGGATCATGTTATTATAGAACATTATTGATGACCTAGGTGCCGTTTTGGTTCAGTGACCCCTACAGGGTCAGCTGAGGTCATCCGAGGTCACCAACAGTTGTATGTCAATAACTCTCGACATAATGACGATAGAGAAGTGAAACGACACCAATGTGTTTATCTTGTCGCGGCACGTCTTCCCATATGTAACATGACCTACATGAGTCGCCATCACTTGGCCTTGACCTGAGGTCACATTTGTAAGTTAACCTGACCTATAAATAGCCTTTTTGACATTTGATGAGTTATGGAGCCTCAACTGTTGACCTGAGCTCAAACTCGAGGATACGAAACAATTGAATGTTTACAGAGCTTTCCATTGTTTTTTTTTCCCGTTTGTTCTTATCTATCATAGTTCTTATTATATATGGGAGTTTCTGGAGCAAAGTCCTAAAACTTGAAAATCTGACCTTTGATGACCTCTGGTGACCTTAATATTGACTTGAAGAAAAAAACATCATCAGTTCTTTATAATGTGCTTGTGAAGAGCTTCTGAACTCTTTTTTCTGCGTCTTCTAGCTCTTTTAGTTTTCGAGTTAAAGGGGTGGGGTCCCAGGACAGCGAAATCCATTGTCCTGACAGTGGACCTCCATTAAAAATGCACTAGCAACCCAGCCCGCCCCCCAGGGAATCGACTGTTCGGATTTCCCGCGCCGTGCCGGGGGTGGGGGCGTTTAAATTTGACTTCAGGTCACGTGACCTTGACCTGAGGTCAAGACCCAAGTAGGTCATGTTGCATATAGGGAGACGTGTCTCAACGAGACAAACACATTTGTCGGTTTTACTTCTCTATCTTTATTATGTCGCGAGTTATTGACAAACAAAAAGTTATGGTAACCTCGGATAACCTCAAATGACCCCATGGGGGTCACTGCACAAAACTTATACTTGGATCATCAATCATATCCTATAATAACATCATCTAGAAGTAATTGGGCTAATATCATGCATATCTTTGAAATAGGAAGCATTTGAATATTTCGCCATTGACTTACTATGGGGAGGTCACGATATTGACCTGACCTTAGGTCACCGATATCAAAATTCCGAGATATACGAATTGTAAGTACTTATACCCTCATGACACCCTGTAAGTTTCAAACTGATGTAAGTTTCAAACTGGTGAGAAACTCTGGCTTTGACACAACTGCAAACGTTTTTGGAGGTGGTGACCTGGCCTGAGATGACCCGAAATTATTTTTTCTCTCCAAAGTGTGCGCAATTGATGGTGTAATCGGTGTACCAAAACTGTTACACACCTGTTACACCATCAATTGCGCACACTTTGGAGGAACACAAATTAACCTTGGGTTATCTCAGGTCAGGTCACCAGACCAGGTCAAGTGACTCAAACGTTTTTGGAGGTGGGGTCACTTGACCTGGTCTGGTGACTTGACCTGAGATGACCCGATGTTAATTTTTTCCTCCAAAGTGTGCGCAATTGATGGTGTAACAGGTGTGCCAAAACTCAGCGGCGCTGCGCGTCGCCGTTTTTTCTCTATCGGCGAAAAACCTGTGTGTGTGTGTGGGGGGGGGAAATCAGCCTCCCCTGCAGTGCGCGGGTTAAGGCATCAATTGCCCACATATTGTAAAATGCTTGACTACAGGTCATCTCAGGTCAGGTCACCAGGCCAGGTCACGTGATTCCACCTCCAAAAAAGTGTGCGGTCGTACCACAGCCACAGTGTTTGGCCGATCTATTTCGTACTTACAGGATTTCATAAGGGCAATAGTACCTACAATTCGTGTATCTCTGTTTTTTTATATCGGTGACCTAAGGTCGGGTCAATTTCGTGACCTCCCCATTATAAGTCAAAGGGAAATATTCAAATGCTTCCTATTCTAAGGTGACGCAAGATAACAGTCTAATTCCTTCTGGATCATGTTATTACAGGCCATTCTTGAGGACCTAGGTGTGTTTTTGGTTCAGTGACCCCATACGTGTTGAATCTATCGTCCGGATGTTTTTTTGTTCGTCGGATTTTTGTTTTAATGTAATTTATTATTATTGGCAATCAAGAGCTGAAACGCAACTGCTAATACAAAAGTAAATGTACATACATACTGACGTGATGCATATGATGATTAGGTGAATAATACATCTGAAGTTGTTTTGACGATCAGCATTTCTAAGGACATGATCGCTTAGTAAATTTTAACAGAAATAACATAGTAATAATTTTTGCTTGCATTTTGGCCCCCGAGTACTTCATGAGAAGGTGCATTTTGTCCCCGACCTTATCCATAAGGACAGAACACTTTACCACCTCTTGGCCTTGAATGAGTAGAGTTGGAGGGGCATTGCGTGAACACATACCCATAATGTTTATGTGCTTAAATACATGTGATATACCTACCTACAAATGTGTTAAAATGTGTGTTCATCGGTGTGTGTGGTGGATGTAAATAAATGTGTGGATGTGCATTTAATATTGCAGCTACTGGTACCTACCACCGATCAAAAGGTGTGCCTTTTCAAGGCGAATGTCGACATTATTTTCAATTGGAAATCCAATGACAATTGACGAAGTTATATCCAGTAATATTTCGAGGTAAGCGTCAATTCATCGTAAATAAAAAACAAACTTTGCCCAAATTTAATCGATATATTGCATGAACGCTGACGAGCCACCAATTAACCAATGCGTCTTATCACGAAGCATCTATTGGCAATTTTGAATTGGAAATCGGTTCATAATTGACAGAGGTAATTACTTAAAACTGTAACCACAAGCAGAAGTTATCCCTAAAGTATCGCAGTTACAGGTGCATGTTCTTCTATTGCGAAGAATATTGCAGCTACCGGTACGAGCGACCCATCAAAATGTGTGCCTTTTCAAGACGAGTGTTGGTATTATTTTCAATTGGAAATCCAATGAAATTTGACAAAGTTATGGCCAATAATATGTATAGCTGATCCCAAATTTAGCGCAAGACAGCGTAATGGAAGAACAAAAATTGGCACAATTTAATCGACATATTGCAGGCATCACGACTAGCTACCCATCAAAACATGCGTATTGTTACGAAGGATCTTTTGGTAATGTTCAATTGGAAATCGGCTTAAAATTAACCAACTTATTTACTAAAAACCTGAAGTCACGTGTATAATAGGGGCATACATTCTGGATGTGCTTCTACTGCAGCGAACATTGGAGTTACAGGTACGAACCACCCATCAAAGGACAGGGACGTAGGAACCGTGGGGGAAATGGGGGCAACTCGCCCCCCCAACATTGGAGCGGGGGGGGGGGGGCGACGCCCCCCCCCCCCCTCCCAACTTTTTACACGTTCACTCGACTCTGTGTAAGAACAAGGGTATTGTCACCGGAGTTTCAACTGCGGCGCGAAGCGCCGCGAAATTTGGCACAGCTGTTGGGGCATCAATTACCCACACGGTGTGTTCTTTTTGTTACCTCTGGTCATTTCAGGTCAGGTCACCAGAGGCCATTCTTATTTTTTTTAATCGATCCGTGGCTCGATTTTTTTTTTAAAGAATGGCCTCAGGACTGGACATTTGTTATGTTTGGGCAGTGTGTAATACATGCATATACATGCATATATAATATATATATATATGCATGTATATGCATGTATATGCATATAAATAATACATGCATATTATTTGGCTTTGCTGCTGCATTTCCGAGGCGCTGTTTCGACGCTAAACATCTCCCGCGCCGGGTCCTGAGGCCATTCTTTAAAAAAGTCGAGCCACGGCTCGATTTTTTTTTATAAGAATGGCCTCAGGTCAAGTCAAGTGACTCTATCTCTAAGAAGTTTGCGGTCGTGCCACAGACAAAGTGATTGACCAAACGGTTTGAAACTCACATGATATCATCATGTGATAAGTACTTAAGTATATCTCGATTTTTATTTTATATCGGTGACCTAAGGTCAGGTCTATTTCGTGACCTCCCCATTATAAGTCAATGGGAATTTTATTAAAAAACACGTATAAATCCATATGAAATGGCTAAATTTGACAAATTTTCACTAGGACCACCCACTGGCGGATCCAGAACGGTGTTGTTTGTGGGGGGGGGGCACGAGTGGTTTGGGGGGCCAAATCCCAAAAAGTATCACACAATTCTGAAAATTCATCGGATTTCTCTTGCATTGATAGCTGATTTAAAAAACTTTCCTTATTAAAAGTTGCTTAGATTTTCTTCTATATCAGGTAATGTGTCAATTCTGCGCCGATTTCAGGCGGTTTGGGGGAGGGGAGTCATGGTCGCTTTGCCCCCCCCCCCCTGGATCCGCCAGTGGATCCACCACTCCTGTCCCAATGCAAAGCCCTATACCACATTTCTGTTCTTTTACCTCTACGAGGTCAACTCATGTGACCGCCCAGGTTACGTATGATTTAGAGCAATGGGGTTTTTACCATTGTATTCGGCTTGTCGAGACAAATCAATTGATGTAAGAGTTGACCTTGACCTGCCCTTGGCCTGACCTCAGGTCAGTCCAATTTTTGGATATGACCTAACTAGGTCACCCAATATATCATTCGATGTGTATCGACGAGACAAACACAATGGTGAAATATGTGTTACTCATCGTGCTTCTGTCAAAAGTTATTCCTTAAAGCCCATTCGGCATTTTTGTTTTATAGAATGTTTCAAATTCAATGGCTGCTGATGAACTAACTATTGACCGTAGGTCAATTCTGATGAACCTTAGATACAGAAAATAAAATTATCTTTCTAACACTTTTTGTTCGCGAGTCGCTAGCACTTGTATCATCGAGATACAGACGGTTTTATCAAGGACACTCATATATAGCCGAAATTTGACCTCCGGTGACCTCAATATTGACTTGGCCTAAAAATGGCCTAAGTACTTTCGATAGAGATTGTCTCAAGCTATCTAATCTAGTCTTCCGCATGTTGCTATATTGCGTGTTTTTAAATGTTAAGGGGAGGGGGGCGGAAATCACCCCCGTCCCTTTCCCGGGCAGTTCGTGGTTGGCGCGAACCCCCGGCAGTGCGTGTGTTAATGGACATTAATTCGGCAACAGTTAACTAACAAGACAATAACTAACTAACTAACTAACTAACTAACTAACTAACTAACTAACTAACTAACTAACTAACTAACTAACTAACTAACTAACTAACTAACTAACTAACTAACTAACTAACTAACTAACTAACTAACTAACTAACTAACTAACTAACTAACTAACTAACTAACTAACTAACTAACTAACTAACTAACTAACTAACTAACTAACTAACTAACTAACTAACTAACTAACTAACTAACTAACTAACTAACTAACTAACTAACTAACTAACTAACTAACTAACTAACTAACTAACTAACTAACTAACTAACTAACTAACTAACTAACTAACTAACTAACTAACTAACTAACTAACTAACTAACTAACTAACTAACTAACTAACTAACTAACTAACTAACTAACTAACTAACTAACTAACTAACTAACTAACTAACTAACTAACTAACTAACTAACTAACTAACTAACTAACTAACTAACTAACTAACTAACTAACTAACTAACTAACTAACTAACTAACTAACTAACTAACTAACTAACTAACTAACTAACTAACTAACTAACTAACTAACTAACTAACTAACTAACTAACTAACTAACTAACTAACTAACTAACTAACTAACTAACTAACTAACTAACTAACTAACTAACTAACTAACTAACTAACTAACTAACTAACTAACTAACTAACTAACTAACTAACTAACTAACTAACTAACTAACTAACTAACTAACTAACTAACTAACTAACTAACTAACTAACTAACTAACTAACTAACTAACTAACTAACTAACTAACTAACTAACTAACTAACTAACTAACTAACTAACTAACTAACTAACTAACTAACTAACTAACTAACTAACTAACTAACTAACTAACTAACTAACTAACTAACTAACTAACTAACTAACTAACTAACTAACTAACTAACTAACTAACTAACTAACTAACTAACTAACTAACTAACTAACTAACTAACTAACTAACTAACTAACTAACTAACTAACTAACTAACTAACTAACTAACTAACTAACTAACTAACTAACTAACTAACTAACTAACTAACTAACTAACTAACTAACTAACTAACTAACTAACTAACTAACTAACTAACTAACTAACTAACTAACTAACTAACTAACTAACTAACTAACTAACTAACTAACTAACTAACTAACTAACTAACTAACTAACTAACTAACTAACTAACTAACTAACTAACTAACTAACTAACTAACTAACTAACTAACTAACTAACTAACTAACTAACTAACTAACTAACTAACTAACTAACTAACTAACTAACTAACTAACTAACTAACTAACTAACTAACTAACTAACTAACTAACTAACTAACTAACTAACTAACTAACTAACTAACTAACTAACTAACTAACTAACTAACTAACTAACTAACTAACTAACTAACTAACTAACTAACTAACTAACTAACTAACTAACTAACTAACTAACTAACTAACTAACTAACTAACTAACTAACTAACTAACTAACTAACTAACTAACTAACTAACTAACTAACTAACTAACTAACTAACTAACTAACTAACTAACTAACTAACTAACTAACTAACTAACTAACTAACTAACTAACTAACTAACTAACTAACTAACTAACTAACTAACTAACTAACTAACTAACTAACTAACTAACTAACTAACTAACTAACTAACTAACTAACTAACTAACTAACTAACTAACTAACTAACTAACTAACTAACTAACTAACTAACTAACTAACTAACTAACTAACTAACTAACTAACTAACTAACTAACTAACTAACTAACTAACTAACTAACTAACTAACTAACTAACTAACTAACTAACTAACTAACTAACTAACTAACTAACTAACTAACTAACTAACTAACTAACTAACTAACTAACTAACTAACTAACTAACTAACTAACTAACTAACTAACTAACTAACTAACTAACTAACTAACTAACTAACTAACTAACTAACTAACTAACTAACTAACTAACTAACTAACTAACTAACTAACTAACTAACTAACTAACTAACTAACTAACTAACTAACTAACTAACTAACTAACTAACTAACTAACTAACTAACTAACTAACTAACTAACTAACTAACTAACTAACTAACTAACTAACTAACTAACTAACTAACTAACTAACTAACTAACTAACTAACTAACTAACTAACTAACTAACTAACTAACTAACTAACTAACTAACTAACTAACTAACTAACTAACTAACTAACTAACTAACTAACTAACTAACTAACTAACTAACTAACTAACTAACTAACTAACTAACTAACTAACTAACTAACTAACTAACTAACTAACTAACTAACTAACTAACTAACTAACTAACTAACTAACTAACTAACTAACTAACTAACTAACTAACTAACTAACTAACTAACTAACTAACTAACTAACTAACTAACTAACTAACTAACTAACTAACTAACTAACTAACTAACTAACTAACTAACTAACTAACTAACTAACTAACTAACTAACTAACTAACTAACTAACTAACTAACTAACTAACTAACTAACTAACTAACTAACTAATATATAAGTAGATAAACATTTTTCTCTGAAAAAAAATTGTGTTCTAATGCTTTGGTTTGCCAGCTCACTTGCTTGAGTACGACCGTATAACGATGAATTCATAACAATGTACCCGAAACATTGACCATTACACCGTAAAACACGGCATAGCATAACTCGGTTGAAGCCAAGTATGGCACTCGTACAAAATGTATGCTAAATGCATGATTTTGCCATGGTCTACGTCCGTCACCTGGTTCGGTGCGAGCGAGCCCGGCACCAGCTACCGGTGCGAGCCCGGCACCAGCTACCTCAGGTTCGGGAGTCAGTCAAGCCCGCCCGTTCTGGATTCAGGCACGGTGAAAGCTCCAGTCCCGCTTCTCCAACTTGTTGTGACCTAAGTACCAGGTCACTCCTTCTTCCTGTTTACCAGCTATTCTCTAGTTTTGTTTACTTGTTAGACGACCCATTTTCTTATATGATATTGATGCCCATTTCCTTAATACGGCAATTCCTTAATATGGCAATAAGCAGCATTGGGTATGGAAAAGAGCGGTACACGTTGCTTCTCTGCAATCTTAATTTTTGCCGTAGCATTGCCAAAAAGTTCGCCCCCCCCCCCCAACTTCAAAGTAGTTCCCACGCCCATGTCAAAAGATGTACATTTTCAAGACAAATGTCGACATTATTTTCAATTGGAAATCCAATCCAAATTGACAAAAGTTATGGCCAATAATATTTATAGCTTATAAACACATGATACGTTTCAGTGGCGGTCGGTTCAAATAGCGAAAATGAAGTGCGGTAGAAAGCACACTAATGACGTATGCGAAATGTCACAAGATTTGGTCCTTTAAAATAGCTCTCAATAGCTCCAACGGTTTTTGCGTTGAAACTTAGCAACTAGGTGGTTTTGGAAGATAAAATTCAGATTTGGAGATTTCTCAGTACTACCGACTATCTCAGTTAAATACTAATGTTAAAGGTTCACTATTCCCTTTAATATGCCGTATATTTTAATGCACAGCAACTTAAAGTATGTATACTCAAATAAAGCATATGTAAGTTTGATTTTTATCATGACCATGCATTGCTACTATCGTTGCGAACTTTACGCCTACGATCCTCCGTTCCGGAGATCTTCAAATCGGCTGACGCGTAAACTAGAACTGTAAAACGTCCGTGAATTTAGCGACTGATTCAGCGACGGAATCAGATTTGGCCCAACCTCGGCCCAATGTCAATTATGGCACGCTGATCGCGAATATGACCTTCATTTTGCTGTTCAAGGTCATATTCGCGATCGCGAATATGACTTCAAGGTTAAATTCAAGATCAAAGGACGGGGTACCCAATAACGTCCCTAATTTATTGCCGGATCCTTCCAAAAGTAGTACCAAATGATAGACAGGGTCCATATCTAACGTCCGTGATCGTGACCTGACCCGTGACCCTTGACCTTTGAGGTTAAATTCGAGGTCAAAGGACGGGGTACCGCATACCGTCCCGAATTGGTTGCCGGAACGTTTTCCAAAGTGGTCCCAGATGATAGACAGGGTCCATATCTAACGTCCGTCACCGTGACCTGACCCGTGACCTTTGACCTTGAAGGTCAAATTCGAGGTCAAAGGACGGGGTACTGCATAACGTCCCGAATTTATGGCGGGATCCTTTCCAAAGTGATCCCAGATGATAGACAGGGTCCAGGGTCACCGTGACCTGACCCCGTCCTTTCACCTAGAACTTGACCTACAGTTGGAGGTCAAATTCGAGGTGAAAGGACGGGGTCAGGTCACGGTGACGGACGTTAGACGTGGACTCTGTCATCTGGGACCACTTTTGGAAGGATCCAGCAATAAATTCGGGACGTTATTGGGCATATTGGGCATCATCGTCCTTTTATCTTTAATTTGACCTTGAATATGACCTTGAACAGGAAAATGAAGGTCATATTCGTGATTATGGCGTGTCTGAATTGACCTTAGGCCGAGGTTTGGGCCAAATCTGAATCCGTCGCTGAATAAGTCGCTAACTTCACGAACGTTCAACAGTTCCTGGTTTACGCGTCAGCCGATTTGAAGATCTCCGGAATGGAGGATTGCAAGCTTAACACACGCAGTAGAGGGGGGGGGGGCACTTTTGTCCCCCCCCCCACCATATGTTTTTCGTGAATAGCTCGCAAACGAAGCGGCGCAGGGCGGTGTTTTTTACGCAACATTTACGCCAACTCAATAGCGCATCGTTTGACATAAAATCAAAATCGATCAATATATGTTTGAGTTATACGGAATTTCATTACAATATGGCGGACAGGAATCGAGGTCGGCAATGCGATGTCATCGGAACCAACAGTCAGATCGGGATGATTCAAACGCCATTCGGTAGACAATGTCAATGTTCATCCCCAAAACAACTTTGGACACATTGCTGGTGACCTGTTACGTCACAGAGGTCAAATTCCCAAAATTGTGACATTTGGCTAGATTTGAACTTCGTGACCTCGTTTAACCTTGAAGATATTGACCGAAGGGCACAAAAAAATGAGAATGTAGATCATCATAGCATCTACCTACCCTATAAGTTTGATCACTCTAGCTCTTATACTTTCGGAGATATTATGGGGGGCACTGAAGTGCCCCCCCCCCCCTTCCACTGTGTGTTAGTGGCATACCCCTCTCCACTGCGCGTGTTAAAGTTCGCAGCGATAGCAGCAATGCTTGGTCATGATAAAACTCAAACTTACATACTTTTTATTTGAGTATACATACTTTAAAAGGATGTACAATAAAATATACGGCACATTAAGCTTACATTTCAACAACCGATCGCCATTATTAACCGTTTTTACGCAAGGCCTGGTAAATTCATGTTAAGTAGGTGCCATAATAATTTAGCGGCCTCGGCCTCCGAAGTATCGTAGCACCTGCGCAGGAATAGCCGCGTAATTAGCAAAAACTGATTTTTTTTTACCGCACCCGGCCGCGTGACCCTCTTCCGCTTCACAGCAGCTGCGGTGCAACTAAATTACTGTCGGTGCAACTAAATTACGCGTTGTCGCCACTTTTTCGGCCGGAGCGTTCTACCTGGTTTACATAGCCTTGGTACGAACTTAACCCTCGCCCCGCTGAGGTCGACAGCCGAAGGCTGGGGGGTGGGTAAATTTTACCCCCCTCGTATCTTCCGAACCAATGACCGCAGCGGGACGCGCAAGGCAGCGATCGAAGGCTCGCAAGGAGATGAATATAATGCACACCAGAAATACTTAAAATAAGGTCACATATCAGGTCTCGATCAGGTCAAAGGTCAAGATTGAGGTATTTTAGTTTTTGGGCCATACTTTCCATAGATTGCACGAACAGGTCTGTCGGCGTCATAAAATGCACGGACAGCCTTATATTGTGACTATTATCGCACAAGGTGCTTTCAAAGGTATAATGTATCTCCCGTATAAGCGAAAGTGAAATTGTAAGCAAAGGTCAAGGTCAGCCCTAGTAGCACACTACATTGATGCGACATTTCCTTTTGGTTGAGATCATGCTGAAATGTAACTTCACAGTGCTACAACAAATCAATATAGATGCAATGGCATTTTCCATTGATTTTACGTTGCGTATTTGTTGATAGCTGGTAGATGGGCAACGTTGTGTCTCGACCAGAAGACGATCTCATCTCAACATTCAAGTTAAGCTCGAGGTGTCTCATGAAAACATCTATATATCAAAAATCAAGCCTTGAACAGCATGACAGCCTCAAATAAATAAAACGTGTACATTGTATTTAACCCGCGCACTGCAGGGGGTTGATTTCCGCCCCCCCCCCCCCTCCTCAGGTTTTTCAAAGATAGCGAAAAAACGGCAGCGCGCAGCACAGCCGGGTTTAGCACACCTGATAGGAAATCAATTTCGCAAACTTTGAAGAAAAAAAATCATCGGGTCATCTCAGGTCAGGTCACCAGACCAGGTCAAGTGACACTGTGGTGCTTCGGTTTATCTTTATTTTGCAGCGTTTTTACCCACCGCGTCAGTTATAGTATTCCCCGCGTCATATTTGTCGCCGGAACATTCCAGAACGTTATTAATTCGTATACTTTCATATTATTAATATGTTATTGGTTAACCAGATTCATCTGCAATTTGTTTTCCGTCTTCATATTTATCTTGGAACTCATCGTACCTGATTTTCCTATAATCAGTTTCTGTATTCGTAACTTCAGTTTATATTTAGAGCATAGTCGATTTCAGTCTCGGCAACGTGGCATTCTGCCCACTCTTGTTCTGCTCTTGCGCCAACCGGTTGGTTCCTTCGTCGCTCGTCTCAAATATTGTTACTTTGCTCTTCAAACTTAACGTAACTTATTTATCACCATATACTTACATTCACACATTATGTAGCTGTCCACGTTTCTGATCTTCGGCATACTGCCTGGGTATTTAGTTGCCGATTCGGTTGTGGTATCATGTACCCGCTGCTCTCGCTCGGGCCTGATTCATTTGTTCTGATCTGGGTTTTTGATAACTGCAATTAATACAACTGTGGGCGTGCATCAATTCGGTTTTCTTCCTCCAATGCTTCACACCCCACAGTTTTGGTGATCCCGACGTGATCATGATTCTGACTATCTTCCAACTTAATTTGAACACGCTTTCTTCAACGTGGCAATGTTCATTCTACCTTCGGTCTTGGTGAGATATTTGTTTGCCCTCTTCTATGGTTCGAGTCCCCTTTATAGTAGAGATGGCACGCCTTGTCGCCCGCCCCGCCGTCAGCTGACTGATTTCACAGCTGACTGATTCCCGCAGCTGATTCTGCTTCACTGGTTTTGCTCCGTTCTGCTCGGTCGCTCCGATTCCCATTGAATGTGTATTTTCTGGTGAATATTTTGTGTGAACATATGATAATTTAACAGTTAAACATTGATATATTCTAACATTACTGAACATTTATTTGAATACTTTGTCATTACTATGCCTGACGAACCCAACATTGCAGTTATGGATTCTGTTAGTGAAGCCTCTGTTCATCGTGTCAGTGTCAAGCCCCCTGCTTTCATGGAAACCGCTGTCCAGGGCTGGTTTGCGGTCATGGACGCCCAATTTCACATTGCCGGAATCACTTTGGAAGCAACCAAGTTCTACCATGTGCTGTCAGCCCTCCCGCCTGACACCATCGCTCACATCCCTCAGGTCACCCTGACTAGCAGGAACTTCCAGGAACTGCAGCAGGTCGTGACCGACATGTATGAGAAAACCAAACCTGAACTGTTTGAGCGTCTTATCAATAAGACTCGGCTGACGGGACGCCAATCTCTGTTCCTCTGCGAGCTCCGTGAAGTGGCGGACAAGGTTGGTGTCGGAGATGACCTGATTCGTCACAAATTCGTTCAGTCCCTCCCGACCAGCATCGCTCCGGTGCTGGCCTCGCAGCGCGAGCTCACTCTCTCGCAGTTGGGGAAGCTTGCTGACGAACTGGTCCCTCTTGTCCAGGGGACTCTCACGGCGGTGAACGTTGTTAACGAAGGTGAACCTCAGTGCGGCCCTGGTGCGAGTCAGCACCAGTTTCCCCGCCAGTCTCAGCCCTGTCACACCTGCGAAGCTCCCCAGCGAGGCTTCCCAGCTCATGACTCCCTGACGTGTCACTTCGCTTCTCCACAGTTGAGGCAACAACAGTCGAGCTTCCACAGGTACCCCGCTCAGGTTCGTGAAGCTGGCGCGTCTGGTGCGGTCCAAGGTCTGACACCGTTTCACGAAGGACAGAGACCCAAAGTGTGTCGTGCTCATGTGTTCTTCGGCGCACATGCTCGTACGTGTAAACCATGGTGTCAGTGGCCATCCAGGTCTGCTAACCTCAGAGTGCAGCCCTCGTCGCGCTCGGCCTCACCTGCTCGAGGTTATTGACCTGCCCAGTCTAGACTGGGCGTGACTTTCCATCCCAGAGCGGAGTGTACAGAACACATAAGAATAAAAAAAATACATCACACCAATAATACATGAAGTCAGGCTGGCGTCGAAATCTCACGACGCGGCCGAAGCGCGTCCGTACCACCGGCTCCGGTGACTGCCCCGACACTGCAGGTCGGCTCGGACCATCACCACTGGGAGGGGTCACTGTCACTTGGTCAGTCGTCTCATCACTGTCACTGGGCAGCCGCGGATCGCCGCGACACGACGGCAGCAGCGGCTGGTCGCCGTGACACGGCAGCTGTGGGTCAGGCGCCCCAGCAGCCGGAGACGCGGCGAGATGCGGCGGGTCGCCGCGAGAGGGCGGCCGGCAGTCGCCGCCAGAGGTCGGCCCCGGCGGCGCCCCAGCGCCCGGAGACCCGCGCTCAGTAGGCGGAGGTGTCCGGCGCGCTCGCTCCTCCTCAGGTCTCGACACTGAGGTCGCGGGGCATTGCGCTCCCCTGGAACAGTCCTGGTCAAGGGGCACGGGCATACATACAGGCTTCAGGCGGTCAATACTGACCGTGTCGTGATCACCTGAAGGGAGCTCCAAAACAAAAACCTTCTGAGTCCGACGAACAACCTTCAGGGGCCCGCGGTAAGGGGCCTCCAGGGGGCGGCGTACGCGGTCAACGCGCAACCACACATGAGTACAGGTGGTCAGGTCGGCGGGAACGAAAGATGATGGTACACTGACATGATGATGACCGCGCGATAGGGAAACGAAATCAATCTCCGACATGTGGTGAGCCAGCTCGCGGATGAACTTCTTCCCATTGCTGACAAATGTTGAAATAGCTCCGATTCAAACTGAGCACCCCTGTCAGTGACCACATACAGGGGAACTCCAAATCTCGAGACCCATGTCTCCAAAAACGCGGAAGCGACACTTTCTGCAGTAATACTAACTAAGGGCGTAGCTTCTACCCAGCGGGTGGCACGATCGATGCAGGTTAACAAATAACGAAATGGAGAAGTGAACGGTTGACCATGAGGTACAGACGGGGGTAGGGGTCCAACGATATCAATGTGTACAGTTTCAAAACGCGCAGAAGGCACGTCAAATGATCCCGGAGCGGACCTCGTGTGGCGGTGGACTTTTGCCTCCTGGCAAGACAGACACTCGCCGACCCTAGGCAGACCGCAGACCTAGGGGCATGAACATGTGCTCGAACAGCCCAAAAGGCGTGGTGATTGCGGTTTCCATGAAAGCAGGGGGCTTGACACTGACACGATTAACAGAGGCTTCACTAACAGAATCCATAACTGCAATGTTGGGTTCGTCAGGCATAGTAATGACAAAGTATTCAAATAAATGTTCAGTAATGTTAGAATACATCAATGTTTAACTGTTAAATTATCATTTGTTCACACAAAATATTCACCAGACAATACACATTCAATGGGAATCGGAGCGACCGAGCAGAACGGAGCAAAACCAGTGAAGCAGAATCAGCTGCGGGAATCAGTCAGCTGTGAAATCAGTCAGCTGACGGCGGGGCGGGCGACAAGGCGTGCCATCTCTACTATAAAGGGGACTCGAACCATAGAAGAGGGCAAACAAATATCTCACCAAGACCGAAGGTGGAATGAACATTGCCACGTTGAAGAAAGCGTGTTCAAATTAAGTTGGAAGATAGTCAGAATCATGATCACGTCGGGATCACCAAAACTGTGGGGTGTGAAGCATTGGAGGAAGAAAACCGAATTGATGCACGCCCACAGTTGTATTAATTGCAGTTATCAAAAACCCAGATCAGAACAAATGAATCAGGCCCGAGCGAGAGCAGCGGGTACATGATACCACAACCGAATCGACAACTAAATACCCAGGCAGTATGCCGAAGATCAGAAACGTGGACAGCTACATAATGTGTGAATGTAAGTATATGGTGATAAATAAGTTACGTTAAGTTTGAAGAGCAAAGTAACAATATTTGAGACGAGCGACGAAGGAACCAACCGGTTGGCGCAAGAGCAGAACAAGAGTGGGCAGAATGCCACGTTGCCGAGACTGAAATCGACTATGTTCTAAATATAAACTGAAGTTACGAATACAGAAACTGATTATAGGAAAATCAGGTACGATGAGTTCCAAGAGAAATATGAAGACGGAAAACAAATTGCAGATGAATCTGGTTAACCAATAACATATTAATAATATGAAAGTATACGAATTAATAACGTTCTGGAATGTTCCGGCGACAAATATGACGCGGGGAATACTATAACTGACGCGGTGGGTAAAAACGCTGCAAAATAAAGATAAACCGAAGCACCACAACACCACCTCCAAAAATGTTTGCAGTTGTGCTAAAGCCAGAGTTTCTTACCGATCAGTTTGAAACTTACAGGATGTCATGAGGGCATAAGTACTTACAATTCGTTTATCTCGGAATTTTTATATCGGTGACCTACGGTCAGGTTAATTTCGTAACCTCCCCATAATAAGTAAATGGGGAAATATACAAATGCTTCCTATTTCAAGGATATGCATGATATTAGTCCAATTACTTCTAGATCATGTTATTATAGGATATTCTTGATGATCCAAGTGTACGTTTTGTTCAGTGCCCCTATTGGGTCATTTGAGGTCATGCGAGGTCACCATCACTTTTTTTTATCAATAACTCCCGACATAATGAAGATAGAGAAATAAAACATACATCAATGTGTTTGTCTCATCGAGACACGTCTTCCCATATGCAACATGCTCTACTTGGGTCACCACTTGACCATGACCTGAGGTCAAATTGTTAAGTTAACTTAACAAGGTGACCGTGTATATCAATGGAAGTGCCTTGACAAGATAAACACAATGGCGTAAACAGTTATTCGTTATCTGTATTAAGTAAAAAGTTAATAGCGAAAAACGATTTAGCAACAAAAAACAGCATTTTCCCCCTTTTTTGACCTCTGGAGCCTCAAATGCTGACCTGAGATCAAATTTGAGGACATTTTACCGATTAAAAATTTCACTGGCTGGCGTTTGCTTTTTTGTTTGTTTTTACCTAGCATAGTTTCTGAGATATATGGGAATTTCTGGAGAGATGTCCTAAAACAGGAAAAACTGGAAAATTTGACCTTTGAAGACCTCTGTTGACCTCAATTTTGACCTGACCTAAAACAATACTGAATACTTTCGATAGAACATGTATCAAGCTATCAAATGCCGTTTTACGCTTCTGGCTACGTAGTGTAGGTTTCGAGATCTCAGGAAGGGGGGGGGCGGAAATCAACTTGCAGTTCGTGTTCGGCGCAAAGCCCCTGCAGTGCGCGGGTTAATGTTGGGCGCTTACAGCCAAATGACATCGCCTTAACATTGTCTTTCGATAACTTATTGTCATTTTCAGATCGAGACCGAAATACATTACGATATTGGTCCTTGACTGTCAATAATTTAGTTAAAGATCGTATGACGGGCTAAAATACCATATTAGAAATAGTGATCAGGGAAAATGCCTCAGATGGGATATTGTACTTAATGTCATATCCAAACTCACGGTGTTTTGATGTGCAGTTTCGGGGGATTTTATTTATCCGTTGTGACTGTCTGTGACTGTTGACCGTTACGTTGTTATGGTAACTGGCCGCTGACGGTTGTTTGAATCTCACGTGGAGCGTCCGAGCCAGTCCGAGCGTCGAGTGCCGGGCGGAGGGCGGTTAGGGGTGCGTTTAAATCTCGGATTCAGAATCTAAATTTATGTCTACATTTGTGGCGCCGGGTTAGATGTGGCACAGTGCCCCTTCAACTATAAGTCGCTTTAGCTTAGTGGTATGAATTATGATACTCGTCTTCCAAGCGGAGGGTGGACGGTTCAAATCCCGGCGAGGTAACAATGATTTTATATATCCAATCGATGTTGCGTTTCAACCATAAATGTTCGATATCGACGTCGATTCAACATCACTGTTGTTATGTTATGCCCATGTTATGTGCTATGGACAAATATTAAAGTGGCTAACAAAAAATATATAATCAATATTTGCCTTTCTACGTCTATTAAATGTCACAACTACCGGTTTGTGTTACTAGGGAGGTCACAAAAGGTCACAGGTCTATGAAAGCCAAGCGACACATGTTTCATGTGTTATTTTACACGTATAATTCGATAGTAGCAGCCATTTTCACAACCTGACCCCATATAATGGCCCTCAGGTCAAGGTCAGGTCACAATAAAGACAACATTTGAAATTGATTAATATAAATAAAAAAGGCATGTTTCTAGACCAGCTTTGTCTCAGAAATACAGCGGTGGTATTTATTTATCTGTATCTGGTCACTAAAAGCCAAAAACGTAACTGAAAAAATGACGTCATGAGTTACTTATACTTGGGAGCCATGTCAGTCAAAAATAAAGATATTTCTTTGAAATTTGGTTTGACTATTGTCCATACTTGGTTCTATAACATATATTCCGTTTTTTTTTTAAATATCTTTCAACAAAATTATTTCGCGGAAATCCCCCCCCCCCCCCCAATTTTTGAGAAAAAAAATATTTGGGGTTAAAAAAAACAGAAATTTTGCAAATCTGAGATAGCCATTTTGAAGAGAATCTTATTTCCTTTCTTTTGACACTTTAATGTCATTTCCAATTTGCGTTAAAAAAAATTGTATACGAATTTGTAAACATTTATCGTTTTTCCACCAAAAATGGCATGACATGACGTCATTAAAAAGTCATTGTCTTCCCAAGTACTACCTCAATTTTAGTGAAATTTTGTGAGAAGACGTCGAATTGATGCAGCATAAGGTACTGTAATTTTGATGTTGCTATCGTTCATAGTGTTCAAGTTATTGATAAAATCCGGGAAGGAGGTAAAATCTACCCCACCCCACCCCCCATCGGAGCGCGGATAACTTATTAGCGCCCAAACAGACGCATCTGCGTTTATCCACTTGCTGTTTTACACAGGTGACTTGCCGGTGGAAACTGAGCCTCCGTTTCCTCCACTAGATGTCTCTGCGTGTCGGCTGGCCGACCGCTTTACGTCAGCGGGCGGCCACCTGTTGGCGGTCACGGGCCGGCGGCCGCAGTCGGCCGAGCGGTGTGCCGGGTGGAGCGCTGTGCGTGGTTGAGGGAGTGACACACGCTGCCAAACACCCTGCCGGACGACCCAGGGACACAGGGGAGAGAAGCCGGAGGGTCTGGCTCGTCGCTAACGTCCCCCGGGCGACCAGCGTCGCCTCACAGAGGTAAGTCGGAAGTGGGGCGCGACGGGCACCGGTGGAGACTGGCGAGGGAGGGCCCTGACCCGGCGTTCCGGCTGGCTGCCCCCGGCGGGACGCGGCGTCCGACGGTGCCGGGCCGCGGGCAGGGTCAGAGAGGTGCCGGCCTGTAGACCGGTGTGCTCTGCTGTGTCTCGGTACACACTGCCAGCGGATGGCCCGAGGCGGTACCGCCGGACTCGCCGCCGCCGGGAAAGTTGGGCCGGCCTGAGAAACGGTCTCCGCAGCTGGCGTGCCGGGGAGGGAGGGGCTGTCGGCTGGCCGGGCTGGTGACTTCCTGTGGGCGCGGCCTGCGGCTGTGTCTGCGATGGTGCCGTCTGTCCATGAGCTGGTGTGTCGGTATCGGACGGGACTGGGCGCCGCCCGCCTCAGAGACGGTGTGTGAGAGCAGCAGTGAGTATAGCTGCAGAGCAGCTCCCACTGGAGTGTGAATCCACTGTCCGTGCTGGTGGGACGACGCCCCACATCCAGCTGATCATGTCCAGAGTTTGAGTGTCTGGTGTCTGGACGCTCAGCTGGCGACCCGGCCGGGACCGGTCAGCGGGGCCGTGTCACGTGAGCCCCGGACAGCCGCCGCGCTGTTGTCCGGCTTCCCCCGGCCGCGTGCTATGGAACGGGGAGAGAGGGAGAGAAGAGGAGCATCGGACCATCGGACCTCCGGCGCTCCTTCAGCCGCCAGTTATTCGGCGTCACGCTTGGCTGTGCCCCCGGTATGGTCTCTGGAGTCCGGCTTCCTCTCTGAGCTGTGCCCGAGAACGGTAAACAGCTGAGGCTAATGAATGAACTGGCCGCCGCTGTGCTCGTCACCCTGCCACCTGTGCGATACAGTGTACATGGGACACTGAGGGGAGGGAGCGAGACTATACATGGGACACTGAGGGGAGGGAGCGAAACTCGTGCTGCACGTTATCCTCGCGCCTCAGCTCCCCACAGGCTTGTCTCGCGTTTGGGAAAATCGCGTTTCGTTGGAGTCCCCGTTTTTGTATGATGGCTTATCATCTCAACCGGTTTTCTCAAATGTAGGACAGTGAACTTCCTGAAGAGTTTCTTTTCTTCTCGTTTTTGTTTCTGTCCCAATATGCTTCTTCGTCGTCTTGTGATGGTACATGTATCTCGACAAATGCTGGTCAGGACGTCCGTCGCTCCTGCTACCTGGCAGTGTCGCTCCTACTACCTGCCGGTGTCGTTCCTACTACCCGGCAGTGTCGCTCCTACTACCCGGCACTGACTCCTGTCGGTGTCAGACAGTGTTACCCGCTAAGTGGTCCAGAATGTCTGCTTCTCACTTTCCAGTCCCGCCCCTGTATCCTGGTATCGGGGCTGCGGGAGGACATTCCTGTCCCCAGTGACCTCTCGAGCCGGGGCCGGCCGCGGAACAGGGCCGTTCGTTCCACTCTTTGATAGGGCCAGAGGAGAAATGTTCGACTTTCTGTCCGCACAGAGAACGACAGGGATGCGGCCGATTCGTATTTTGTAGTACATTAAAATACATAAACGGCAGCGCTGATGCCCTGGAAAGATGCAGCTATGTTTCTGCTGCTAGGTAAGCTGATGCCCTGGAAAGATGCAGCTATGTGTCTGCTGCTAGGGAAGCTGATGCCCTGGGAAGATGCTGCTATGTCTCTGCTGCTAGGGAAGCTGATGCCCTGGGGAAGATGCTGCTATGTCTCTGCTGCTAGGGAAGCTGATGCCCTGGGGAAGATGCTGCTATGTCTCTGCTGCTAGGGAAGCTGATGCCCTGGAAAGATGCAGCTATGTGTCTGCTGCTAGGGAAGCTGATGCCCTGGGAAGATGCTGCTATGTCTCTGCTGCTAGGGAAGCTGATGCCCTGGGAAGATGCTGCTATGTCTCTGCTGCTAGGGAAGCTGATGCCCTGGGGAAGATGCTGTTATGTCTCTGCTGCTAGGGAAGCTGATGCCCTGGGGAGGATGCTGCTATGTCTCTGCTGCTAGGGAAGCTGATGCCCTGGAAAGATGCTGCTATGTCTCTGCTGCTAGGGAAGCTGATGCCCTGGGAAGATGCTGCTATGTTTCTGCTGCTAGGGAAGCTGATGCCCTGGGGAAGATGCTGCTATGTTTCTGCTGTTAGGGAAGCTGATGCCCTGGGAAGATGCTGCTATGTTTCTGCTGCTAGGGAAGCTGATGCCCTGGGAAGATGCTGCTATGTTTCTGCTGCTAGGGAAGCTGATGCCCTGGAAAGATGCTGCTATGTCTCTGCTGCTAGGGAAGCTGATGCCCTGGGAAGATGCTGCTATGTTTCTGCTGCTAGAGAAGCTGATCCCCTGGAAAGATGCTGCTATGTCTCTGCTGCTAGGGAAGCTGATGCCCTGGGAAGATGCTGCTATGTTTCTGCTGCTAGGGAAGCTGATGCCCTGGGAAGATGCTGCTATGTTTCTGCTGCTAGGGAAGCTGATGCCCTGGGAAGATGCTGCTATGTCTCTGCTGCTAGGGAAGCTGATGCCCTGGGAAGATGCTGCTATGTCTCTGCTGCTAGGGAAGCTGATGCCATGGGGAAGATGCTGCTATGTTTCTGCTGCTAGGGAAGCTGATGCCCTGGGAAGATGCTGCTATGTTTCTGCTGCTAGGGAAGCTGATGCCCTGGGAAGATGCTGCTATGTTTCTGCTGCTAGGGAAGCTGATGCCCTGGGAAGATGCTGCTATGTTTCTGCTGCTAGGGAAGCTGATGCCCTGGGAAGATGCTGCTATGTCTCTGCTGCTAGGGAAGCTGATGCCCTGGAAAGATGCTGCTATGTTTCTGCTGCTAGGGAAGCTAATGCCCTGGGAAGATGCTGCTATGTGTCTGCTGCTAGGGAAGCTGATGCCCTGGGGAAGATGCTGCTATGTCCCTGCTGCTAGGGAAGCTGATGCCCTGGGGAAGATGCTGCTATGTCTCTGCTGCTAGGGAAGCTGATGCCCTGGGAAGATGCTGCTAAGGAAGCTGATGCCCTGGAAAGATGCTGCTATGTCTCTGCTGCTAGGGAAGCTGATGCCCTGTGAAGATGCTGCTATGTTTCTGCTGCTAGGGAAGCTGATGCCCTGGAAAGATGCTGCTATGTTTCTGCTGCTAGGGAAGCTGATGCCCTGGGAAGATGCTGCTATGTCTCTGCTGCTAGGGAAGCTGATGCCCTGGAAAGATGCTGCTATGTTTCTGCTGCTGGGAAGCTGATGCCCTGGGGAAGATGCTGCTATGTCTCTGCTGCTAGGGAAGCTGATGCCCTGGGGAAGATGTTGCTATGTCTCTGCTGCTAGGGAAGCTGATGCCCTGGGGAAGATGCTGCTATGTCTCTGCTGCTAGGGAAGCTGATGCCCTGGGAAGATGCTGCTATGTTTCTGCTGCTAGGGAAGCTGATGCCCTGGGGAAGATGCTGCTATGTCTCTGCTGCTAGGGAAGCTGATGCCCTGGGAAGATGCTGCTATGTCTCTGCTGCTAGGGAAGCTGATGCCCTGGGAAGATGCTGCTATGTCTCTGCTGCTAGGGAAGCTGATGCCCTGGGAAGATGCTGCTATGTCTCTGCTGCTAGGGAAGCTGATGCCCTGGGGAAGATGCTGCTATGTTTCTGCTGCTAGGGAAGCTGATACCCTGGGAAGATGCTGCTATGTCTCTGCTGCTAGGGAAGCTGATGCCCTGGGAAGATGCTGCTATGTCTCTGCTGCTAGGGAAGCTGATGCCCTGGAAAGATGCTGCTATGTTTCTGCTGCTGGGAAGCTGATGCCCTGGGGAAGATGCTGCTATGTCTCTGCTGCTAGGGAAGCTGATGCCCTGGGAAGATGCTGCTATGTTTCTGCTGCTAGGGAAGCTGATGCCCTGGGAAGATGCTGCTATGTCTCTGCTGCTAGGGAAGCTGATGCTCTGGGGAAGATGCTGCTATGTCTCTGCTGCTAGAGAAGCTGATGCCCTGGAAAGATGCTGTTATGTCTCTGCTGCTAGGGAAGCTGATGCCCTGGGAAGATGCTGCTATGTTTCTGCTGCTAGGGAAGCTGATGTCCTGGGGAAGATGCTGCTATGTTTCTAATGCTAGGGAAGCTGATGCCCTGGGAAGATGCTGCTATGTTTCTGCTGCTAGGGAAGCTGATGCCCTGGGGAAGATGCTGCTATGTTTCTGCTGCTAGGGAAGCTGATGCCCTGGGGAAGATGCCGCTGTGTTTCTGCTGCTAGGGAAGCTGATGCCCTGGGAAGATGCTGCTATGTTTCTGCTGCTAGGGAAGCTGATGCCCTGGGGAAGATGCTGCTATGTTTCTGCTGCTAGGGAAGCTGATGCCCTGGGGAAGATGCTGCTATGTCTCTGCTGCTAGGGAAGCTGATGCCCTGGGAAGATGCTGCTATGTCTCTGCTACTAGGGAAGCTGATGCCCTGGGAAGATGCTGCTATGTCTCTGCTGCTAGGGAAGCTGATGCCCTGGGAAGATGCTGCTATGTCTCTGCTGCTAGGGAAGCTGATGCCCTGGGAAGATGCTGCTATGTCTCTGCTGCTAGGGAAGCTGATGCCCTGGGAAGATGCTGCTATGTCTCTGCTGCTAGGGAAGCTGATGCCCTGGGGAAGATGCTGCTATGTCTCTGCTGCTAGGGAAGCTGATGCCCTGGGGAAGATGCTGCTATGTTTCTGCTGCTAGGGAAGCTGATGCCCTGGGAAGATGCTGCTATGTCTCTGCTGCTAGGGAAGCTGATGCCCTGGGAAGATGCTGCTATGTTTCTGCTGCTAGGGAAGCTGATGCCCTGGGAAGATGCTGCTATGTCTCTGCTGCTAGGGAAGCTGATGCCCTGGGAAGATGCTGCTAGGGAAGCTGATGCCCTGGAAAGATGCTGCTATGTCTCTGCTGCTAGGGAAGCTGATGCCCTGGGGAAGATGCTGCTTTGTTTCTGCTGCTAGGGAAGCTGATGCCCTGGGGAAGATGCTGCTATGTTTCTGCTGCTAGAGAAGCTGATGCCCTGGGAAGATGCTGCTATGTCTCTGCTGCTAGGGAACCAGGGAAGCTGCTGCTGTGTTTCTGCTGCTAGGGAAGCTAGCAGCATTCCTTATCAGACCTTTAATCTTTCCCACAATTAAAATCTGCTGGTCATATTTTTGGAGCATTTTCAAGCATAATAGTTCGTCATGCCATAGGATAAAAAGTGGCAATCCAGGTGTTGGCAGGCACGTAGCCAGGATTTCGTCCAGGGGGGGGGCGCCTCGAAAGGGCCCCCTTCCCGAGCGTTGAAAGGCCCACCTTCCCATGCGTTGAAAGGGCAAAACAAAACGAATGAAAAGGCACGTTACAGGGATGGAGAATACAATATGACATGAGCCATACCAACTTTTAGGAGCTGGAGTTAGCAAACTGCCATATCAACTTTGGAACCAGGGACACCAATTTGGAATCAGCTATACCAACTTCGAATATTTTTTAGGCTCAAGACGCGGCGCGAAAATTTAGAGTCTTATGCACTGGATATGCATTCCCATCAATGCGTCGCATTGCGTATGGTGCGGACCTCTACAAATGTTATTGTGCGTTTAAAAGTGCGGTAAAAAGTGTTGAAGTGAACTATTTTGCCCAATTATATAGGAAAGTAGCAACATAACACATAAATGCGCTGAGAAACGGCACATTTTTTTCTAACCTGCATATAATTGAATTTGTAGTTCAAATGCGCCGCGGAGTGGAGCGAAAATTGTCAGTTTCATTCCCTGGACAACTGCATTCTTACTGTTGTAAGGCCCAGGGTCCATTCAGATCGTCTAGGGGCCCTCCGACCTTTTCAACGCTCTTCCGACCTGTTCAGGGACTCATCTGGGATCCGCAAAAAGACATGATGTGGAGTGGGTGATATATATTAAATACAAAGAGGACTTACTCCACAATACAAATATTTAAATCGGAGCTTTCGGGTACACGGTAACACCCTTCGTTAGCAATTAAGAGGCATTCGGTAACAGGTTATTGCTCGTTTTAATTAACCCTATTCGTAAAATTACGTTAACCTGCGGGCGGGGGGGGGGCATATTCTGCCCCCCCCCCAGAGATCTCGAGAACTGCTCGGTTGATTTCGATGGGGAAAACGCCATTTGATTTGTCATGACAAGATCTCTCTTTTTGGACCCCCAATTTTTTTGTTTGTTCAAAAATAGGGGCCCAGGGGGGCAAAAAATACGATTTTGTTTTTTGAAAGGTCATTGCGGCCATGTGGTTTGACCGATTGTTATGCCCCAAACGTTTTTGAGCTTCAAATATACTGGTCTTCAATATATCAAAAGACAAAAAAAATAATAGGCGTATTCAGGGGATGTAAAATGGGCGATTTTTTTTAATGAAAAATATGTGCTGTTCGTGATTGTTTGGGACGACATGAACGTCACACGTGGGCATTATATGCAGTAATTTGTTAAATGTAATATATTGCGCATAGGCGGATCCAGGAAAACAACGTGGGGGCACCATGCGCGTAACGCTTTTATCATCTTACTAATTTTAAGTTGGACATAATTTGAATGAGGGTATCGCCTCCCATTTTTTTGTACCTGAGTGCGCCTCTGCCCAAAACAATATGTACAATCCCAGTATCTATGATGTATATTGCATTGAAATTGTTTCTGACGCATTTATTGCACTGCAAGCCACGAAGGAAGTATGCGCCGCAAAACCGCATTCGTAACACCCTCCCCAAAACAGGAGCCTGGCACCGGCTCTGCTGAATCGATTTTCTCTCAAAATTTTGACAACACGCGCCATTCAATTATGGGAAAAGTTACAACGTTTCGGGACGCTAGGCCTAACTGTGTATAAGTGGCAAGTGAAAAACCACCGGGGGCGGAATCTTCCCCCGCAGGGAATAGGGTCAAAGACGAGCAATGACCTGTTGCCGAATGCCTCTTAATCGCTGACGAAGGGCGTTACAATATACCTACCCGAAAGCTCCGATTTTAATATTTGTATTGTGGAGGAAGTCCTCTTTGTATTTAATCTTCATCTGGGATCTCTACGTGCTTTGGGCTCTTCCGGTCTGACCAGGGACTCCTCTGACCTTCCAAGTAGTCCCTCTTGTGTGTCAAGGGGCCCATTCGGCCTGTTCAGAGGTCCTTCCGACCTGGCCAGGGACTGCACTGGCTGCTTTGTCGCCCTGCCGACATGCTCAGGGGCCCCTCCGACCTGCCCAGGGCCCCCTGCAGTCTGGCTACAGGAGACTTGCCCAGGAGCCCATCCGATCTGCCCAGCGACTCTTCTGGTCGGACTGCGCTGTCTGCTTTGTCGCCCTGCCGAAATGCTCAAGGGGCCCTCCGACCTGCCCTGGGGCCCCTCCATGCTGGCTAGGGGCCAATTCGGCATGTTCAGGGGTCCTTCTTACCTGCCCAGGGACCCTTTCGGTCTGATCAGGGGCCCCTCCGATCTGCACAGTGGCCCGTTGAACTTTCCAGGGTCCCTCTGGTCTGTACAGGGGCCCTCTAACCTTCTAAGAGGCCCTTTCGACCTGACAAGGGACTGCGGTGGCTGCTTTGTCGCCTTGCGACATGCTCCAAGGCCCATCCGACATGCCCTGTGGCCCCTCCGTGCTGACTAGGGGCCCATTCGGCATGCTCAGGGTCTATTCTGACCCACCCAGGGGCCCTTTCGGTCTGGTCAGGGACCCTCTGACCTGTACAGTGGCCCTTTGAAATTCCCAGGGGTCCTCCAGCCTGCTCAGGGGCCCTTACGACCTGGCAGGGGACTGCACTGGCTACTTTGTCGCCCTGCTGACATGTTCAGGGGCCTCTCGACCTGCCCAGGGCCCCCTCTGTGCTGGATAGGGACCCATTCGACGCGTTCAGGGGGCCCTCGATCCCCTCAGGGTCCCTTTCGGTCTGGCCAGGGGCCCCTCTGACATGCACAGGGCTCTTTTGAACGTCCAATGGACCCTTTGGTCTTTCAGAGAGGGACCTGGTGGCCCTAAAGGGCCTCTCCAGTGTTATAAACTCTCTAAAGACCACACTTCGCGTGGTAAAGAGCCCATGCGGTCTCGTCGGGCCTTTTCGGCGCGCCCCCTTGGCCTCCAGGGGTGGGGGGGGGGGGCTGCCGCCCCCGCCCCCCTTGGCTACATGCCTGGGTGTTGGATTATAAAGACAAGACGTGGAGGACCACGCGCGGCATTTTAAGCCACGCCATGGACATGTGTCAATGTCGAGACGTCATGTTTGTTATTTGAAATATTTTCTTAGAGGAAATGTTTTAAGGGATAACAGCCAAATCGAAAATCAAGCACTTATTGATATGCTTTATGCGACTTATTTAGCAAGTTCAGCTGTAACATAATTAGCATGCGGTCCTAGCGGTCATTTGTGGTTGCTACAACCTCAAGTGCCTGATAAACGTATTTCTTTTCATACCATGTCTCTGAAGTTGCTTCCGTTCTATTTTGTCTCTGTGCTCTATCCACCGGTCGCCGGTCTGTCGGCTCTGGCGGCTCTATCCCCGTGACCGCTGTATCAGCCGCCCGGCTCAGGAGGGGGGAGGGGGAGGAGACGCCGCTCTGTGGCTGCTCAAAGTCCTCTGCAGAAGCCGGCGACAGTGACCCCCGCCTCCCCCCCCCCCCCCCCCCCGCCCCCGCCCCTGCCCCAGCTCATATATGATACCGATCGCCTATCAGACGACCAACGGTGCGATGACGTCAATGTAAGTCACGTCACGGCTAATGCCGCCCGCGCCGTGACCTGGTGAGCGTGACCGTGACGTGGCCGTGACCGTGACCTGTTGAGCATTCTCTGCTGAAGACTGGGCTGATTTGATCATAAATACTTTTCGATCTCAAGAGGTGGACTTGAAATTATAAGAGGAAAGTTAAGAATTTCACTCTTTTGGAGTTGCATATGCAGTCAATGAAAATTGGCATGGATTAATAATTCGCGAGTATTCGTTTCATGGGTGTCTCAATGCCGAGGGGAGAGGGGCGATGAGAGGACAGAGGACAGAGGACAGAGGACGGGTGGCGAGGACAGAGGGGCGTTGGTGGAGCGCGAGTGGCGAAGACAGAGGGGCGTCGGTGGAGCGCGGGTGGCGAGGACAGAGGGGCGTCGGTGGAGCGCGGGGATCAGCAGAGCGATTACACGTTATCGGTCTGGCCGTGACGCCGCCCGAAAGATACCCAGGTATCAGCCAAGATACCCAGATATCAGCCAGGCTACCAGAATCGGAGCAATGATGAGGCGAATTATTCTATCAGTCCATCGTCTGACGACCGCAGGTAAATCGAACGAAAAATGAACCTGGGAGTGGGAACAGGCAAGGGAGTGGGGAACCGGCAACCGCGGCGACACCATACAGCATGTGAACCTGTTAAGTGCCAAGGTGGAGTCGTTTCGTTAGGAAGCCAATGGTTGGTGGCGGAGGTTAGCAATATAATATTTGCTTAGTAAATCCAAAGTACTGAGCAGCGCATTTCGTTGGGATCTTGGGTGTCTGGAGTGTCTCGGGTAGCGATGTATGCAATTGGAATCGACTTAAAATGGTATGACGCCCCATTTATATATTTACTTGTCCGTCGTATTTGACTTAGATATGTCGGTCAGCAAACAACTATAGACTTTCCAACGGACTCATAACTGTCCTACCAAAATGTAGACATTCCACGCTGGATCCGTGTACATGGGATCAGAGACGTCCGATGTTTTTATCGTCGCCCGAAGTCAGCCGGGTCGGTCGCCGACCGGGCAGCGGTTATCTGGCTTCTTGGACCTGCCCGCCGCCGGCGCCTCCCGCGCCGCCGGTGGAGTGCGGTTAGCGTCCTGTTCCTCCGCTGCGGTCCCTGGCCCTCTGCCGCCCCCCCCCCCCCCTTCCCCCTCCCCTGGCCCCACTCACGATCTGCCGCGCTGTCGATATTATACTGGCCGAGCTCCTTGTAACTGCCGGTACGGGGTAGGAAACGTATCGGAGCCCCTCTTTGGATGTGGTCTACGACCCAGATACGTGCCAAATACAACGGACTGTCCTTGAACACGTTTTATTTCTTCTCGTGTACTCCGATTTCCTCCCCGCGGCGCGAGTATTTGGTTGTATCTATTGGCAGGTATTTCACAGCTCTGTATCCCTGCACAGTGGCTGGCTCGAAGCCTCTGTGGCCGGCGGCAGTGCCGGGGGCAGCAGTGTTCGCCCATACGTCCCGAGTCCGCCCCGACAGCTGGCCACGCATTCCCGCCCTGTACCGAGCCGAGCCGAGCCGAGCCGGGCCGAGCCGGGCCGAGCCGAGCCGAGCCGAGCCGAGCCGGACCGAGCCGAGTACAGTCGGGACAGGTGGGCAGGGAGAGAGGGAGTAGAGGGAGGGAGAGAGCGCGTAGCCAACCGTGCGCCCCCACCAGGCAGCAAAAACGGACGACTGTCCGGGCACTGCTGCCATGTGAACAGCTGCGCACAATGCGAGCAGTGTGAACATGTGAACAGCTGCGCACTATGCGACCAGTGTGAACATGTGAACAGTGTGAATCATGTGTCAGAGTGGAACATGTGAACAGTGTGAACTTTGTGGCGCCTGAGTCATAGTTTAGCGTCATGCCGGTGCTTCTCAGCATGTATCTAGTGATTCCGCCCTGTGGACAGTGTGGACTGTGTGGCGTGAGGAATAGTTCAGCGTCATGCCGGTGCTCCTCAGCATGTATCTAGTGATGCCCACTGGCGGATCCAGCCGTCTGGTTTTGGCGGGGGGGGGGGGGGGGGGCAACTTTTTGTGGCAAAAATATACCCCATTTTTTCATGTCCGTGAAGTTAGCGTCGAATTCGGATTCGAATTCAGCGTCGAGTAGCGATTCGCTTCAAAATCTGGTTACAGGTCAATTGGGGCACGCTGATCGCGAAAATAACATTTATTTTGACATTCATGGTCATCTTCAAGGTCATTTTCAAAATCAAACGACGGGGCGCCTCAAAACGCCTTTAAGGGTTGCTCCAATTGCAAAAGTAATGGTCTCAATCGATTCCCCGGGTCCATATCTAACCTCCACATTGGCAACCTCACGCGTGCCTTATATCCTTGAGACCATAAAAGGTTCTCAAAGGACGGGGCGCCTCAAAACGCCCTTAACGGCTGTTCCAATTGCAAAAACAATGGTCTCAGTCGATTCCTCAGGTCCATATCTAACCTCCGCATTAGAAACCTCACGCGTTCCTCATATCCTTGAGACCATAAAAGGTTCGCAAAGGACCTTTTATGACCTTTAAAGGCGCCTCAAAACGCCTTTAAGGGTTGCTCCAATTGCAAAAATAATGGTCTCAATCGATTCCCCGGGTCCATATCTAACCTCCGCATTGGCAACCTCACGCGTGCCTTATATCCTTGAGACCATAAAAGGTTATCGAAGGACGGGGCGCCTCAAAACGCCGTTAATGGCTGTTCCAATTGCAAAAACAATGGTCTCAGTCGATTTCTCAGGTCCATATCTAACCTCCGCATTGGCAACCTCACGCGTGCCTCATATCCTTGAGACCATAAAAGGTTCGCAAAGGACGGGGCGCCTCAAAACGCCCTTAACGGCTGTTCCAATTGCAAAAACAATGGTCTCAGTCGATTTCTCAGGTCCATATCTAATGCGGTTTCTAATGCGGAGGTTAGATATGGACCTTAAGAATCGACTGAGACCATTGTTTTTTGCAATTGGAACAGCTGTTAAGGGCGTTTTGAAGTGCCCCGTCCTTTGAGAACCTTTTATGGTCTCAAGGATATAAGGCACGCGTGAGGTTGCCAATGCGGAGGTTAGATATGGACCCGGGGAATCGATTGAGACCATTATTTTTGCAATTGGAGGAACCCTTAAAGGCGTTTTGAGGCGCCCCGTCCTTTGAGAACCTTTTATGGTCTCAAGGATATGAGGCACGCGTGAGGTTTCTAATGCGGAGGTTAGATATGGACCTGAGGAATCGACTGAGACCATTGTGTTTGCAATTGGAACAGCCGTTAAGGGCGTTTTGAGGCAACCCGTCCTTTGAGAACCTTTTATGGTCTCAAGGATATAAGGCACGCGTGAGGTTGCCAATGCGGAGGTTAGATATGGACCCGGGGAATCGATTGAGACCATTATTTTTTTCAATTGGAGCAACCCTTAAAGGCGTTCTGAGGCGCCCCGTCCTTTGAGAACCTTTTATGGTCTCAAGGATATGAGGCACGCGTGAGGTTTCTAATGCGGAGATTAGATATGGACCTGTGGAATCGACTGAGACCATTGTTTTTGCAATTGGAACAGCCGTTAAGGGCGTTTTGGGCGCCCCGTCCTTTGAGAACCTTTTATGGTCTCAAGGATATAAGGCACTCGTGAGGTTGCCAATGCGGAGGTTAGATATGGACCTGAGGAATCGACTGAGACCATTGTTTTTGCAATTGGAACAGCCGTTAAGGGCGTTTTGAGGCGCCCCGTCCTTTGATAACCTTTTATGGTCTCAAGGATATAAGGCACGCGTGAGGTTGCCAATGCGAAGGTTAGATATGGACCTGGGGAATCGATTAAGACGATTATTTTTCAGTTGGAGCAACCCTTAAAGGCGTTTTGAGGCGCCCCGTCCTTTGAGAACCCTTTATGGTCTCAAGGATATGAGGCACGCGTGAGGTTTCTAATGTGGAGGTTAGATATGGACCTGAGGAATCGACTGAGACCATTGTTTTTGCTATTGGAACAGCCGTTAAGGGCGTTTTGAGGCGCCCCGTCCTTTGAGAACCTTTTATGGTCTCAAGGATATAAGGCACGCGTGAGATTGCCAATGCGGAGGTTAGATATGGACCCGGGGAATCGATTGAGACCATTACTTTTGCAATTGGAGCAACCCTTAAAGGCGTTTTGAGGCGCCCCGTCGTTTGACCTTGAAAATGACCTTGAAGATGACCTTGAATGTCAAAATAATTGTTATTTTCGTGATCAGCGTGCCCCAATTGACCTGTAACCAGATTTTGAAGCGAATCGCTACTCGACGCTGAATTCGAATCCGAATCCGACGCTAACTTCACGGACATCATTTTTTTCCCTCTACGGATTTGGGCCGGTTGCCTTATTTTGGTATTCGAGCTTAAGAAATTCACTCAAATTCAAATTCACACATTCAGTTTTGTTAATTTCTGGGATTAAAAATCCCCAAATTTCGGAAATCCGAGAGCCATTTTGAAGAAAATGTCTTTTCCTTTCTCTTGACGTTTTTTATTTGCAATTTACTTCAAAATTCGATTTTCTACGATTTTCACAACATTTATAGTTTTTTCACCAAAAATGGCATGACATGACGTCATTAAAACATCATTATCTCCCAAAATACTGCATCAATTTCATTGAGAGTTGGTGAGAAGACTTATACTTAGGCAGGATGAGGTACTAAAAGCTTCACTTTGAAATATATCATAGTTTTCAGGTTATTTAGAAAATCCGGGAGGGGGAAGATACTTCTGATAAGGTTTGAGCTATCTATATTCTCCACTACCAATTTCAACCTAGGTACCTACCTATAGTTTGTTTGATTTTGATTGCACAATTGCCATTCAGTTGCTGGCACTAGATTCAAAAAAGTAAATTTATTGACGCGTCAATTTGTTGATGCAAAGTGGGCGGAGCTTGTCATAGGCACTGACTGTACTTAAGGATAACAAAAATTGACACAATTATTGACATTTCACTAAAAACACCGAAAATGGAAAATGGACCTCCATGGAAAATGGCCAGTCTCTAAAAATAATCACACCATCTGATGCACCACTGTTTGCTCCGTCCATCTCGGTCACAACTCAAACTGTTGCCGAAGTTTTTTTGGTTTGTTTCGGGAAAGATTGAGATGCCATCACGTGGCGACAAATTACATAAAATATGTTTCCATCATTTTCTTAGGATAACCTTTTCAAATTTTCAAGTTCATATTTTGTAAGTAAATCAAACTAATTTTGTAATGTAATTACGTGCAATTATTATGAAAAGTATGTTTTTGTTTACAAAATTATTCACCCATGCTGTTACTGCATCAATATTTTGATACAGTGATTTGACTGAGTCAAACAATCGATTCAGGTGAGCCAAGGGATCAATAAATTGATGCACTTATAAAGCAATATTGCATCAATTTCTAAGAGAGTTATTGAACATCTAAGTGGCTGAAACTGTATTATGAGCCACAATGCACAGGTGCATGTGCCATTCATCCCATCACTGTTATCCAGTGCTTCATAATTGCCGTTTGTAACTCTGTCATTTCCCTAATACCATTTATATTGGGCTGGATCAAAATATTGACGGGTCAAAAAATGGATTATTTGGGCCTGGTGCCAGCAACTGCATTGGGACCTTCATGAGAATCACACGTGAATTTTGTACACGCCGCTGTCACGCGTCCCGGAAAGTTATTTCCACAAAAGCAACGCGTCATTTTTGATAACCATTTGCGCCGAAATAGAGTGTAGATTGGATTCCAAATTGATATCATATGAAGTTTTTATTCCTACATGTAACAAAAAACGTTTGTTCGAGCTTCAATTTCAACTGGCAGCTTGCTGGTCGCTATTTTATCGTCCAGTTGATCTTGTGTAGGCCCAGATTTGATGGTAAGAGCCGTGTTTTCCAAAATTTATAGTTTATCACTGCTGTCATAGCTGGATTTTGACTGCTGCAAAGTCAATTTTTACAACAAATTGTTAACTTTTTTGTTTGGGGGGGGGGCGGGGTCAAAGACATGATGCCCCCCCTTCCAAGCTTGGGGGGGGCATGACCTGGTTGCCCCCCCCCCCCCCCTCCTGGATCCGCCAATGCAGAACGCAGCACGCTTCGATTTAGTACTAACAGCAACTGTTATCGCACCATCCGCGCCACATTTAGGTAGCAATGTGACTCTTGTGCTTCCAATTGCTCCCAAATGAAGGTATTTATGCAACACGAACTACGGAATGTGCGCTTTTGTTTCGGAAATTCAGTCTTTTTCGTTTGTTTTAGTTTTCCTTTCTAGCAAATTCGACATTTGATTAGGCCTTTTGAGGAAACATTCCGACTCAAATAAGGAATGAGTACGTGGTAGCTTTCGTTTTTGTTTTGTTTGGGGAGGGGCAAAAGACATGTTGCCCCCACCTCTTCCAGTTTTTTTTTTTTTTGGGGGGGGGGGCACATGCCCCCCCCCCCGCCCTGGATCCGCCAGTGGTGATGCTGCCCTGGGAAGGTGAGAGGCCGGAGGCGTTTACATTATCACCAATCATTCGATATGAGCTCAGCCTTTCGACAGCCCTCTTCAGTAGATGGACAAGTTTCGTGATGTGCTACATAATCTCCAAAACAAATTAGTTCGGGGAAAACTTGTTTTGTTTTTGTTACAATACCCAAGAACAGTCTTATTTTACTAAATTAAATGCGATTGTGCAGTATTGTTGCGTAGTAGTTACCCTTACTCTCTCATACATGCCTTTGTGCGTGGGCGGCCATTTCTCTACACAGCGAGAGTCGGCTGTTGACACCAATTAGGGGTGTCGTTACATCGCACTGCTGCGTATGTGAGCGTCCAGGTCATCAGTTCCGTCAGCAGCTGTACGCAGGCGTGTGTTCGTGAGTCGGTCAATAAGGTGCCTGTGGTGTGGTGCCGCGTGTTGGCTGGTCCTCATTGCTTCCTGTTCAGTGAAGGCCAATTGCTTCCCGTTCAGTGAAGGCCTAAGAAGTGAAACGCCCGCACCAAAAGTTCAGGGGAGGGCCAGTGAATACGGTTGATAAGTGCTCTCTCGTACAACATATGGACTGCCTATAACAGCAACTCACTCAAAACAGGCATCTTCTGATAACCGGCAGTGAGCGGCTGTTTCAGACATACCTGAGGTAATTATCTGTAGACTGTATCTCTTTATCGGCGAGTGCGACCAAAGCACTCTATGGCAGCGTGCTTAATAAAGCACTCTATGGCAGCGTGCTTAATAAAGCACTCTATGGCAGCGTGCTTAATAAAGCACTCTATGGCAGCGTGCTTAATAAAGCACTCTATGGCAGCGTGCTTAATAAAGCACTCTATGGCAGCGTGCTTAATAAAGCACTCTATGGCAGCGTGCTTAATAAAGCACTCTATGGCAGCGTGCTTAATAAAGCACTCTATGGCAGCGTGCTTAATAAAGCACTCTATGGCAGCGTACACAGACAGGACAGGACTTTGTTAACCCGGCATTGACTGGGGTCTCAGCCGAATGCCATTGACTGGGGGGGGGGGGGGCGTTAAACGCACCCTGGTTATCTTCCGAAACAATGATCGCAGCGAGACGCGCAAGGCGGAATTCGAAAGCTCTCAATCAGATGCATCTAAAGCATGATTACAAATTTCAAAGTGAGGTCGAATGTCAAGTCACGGTCAGGTAAAAGGTCAAAATCGACGTATTTTAGTTTATGGGCCATACTTTCCATCCAAAGCCTTTGATTATGACCATGATTACCCAAAGTGCTGCCAAAGGTATGATACACATCCCGCATGAACTAAAGTGAGATTGTTGGTCAAGGTCATGGTCAAGGTCAGGTCACAAAGGTCACTATGTCCTGTCTGTCCTGTCTGTCCTGTCTGTCCTGTCTGTCCTGTCTGTCCTGTCTGTCCTGTCTGTCCTGTCTGTCCTGTCTGTCCTGGCTGTCCTGGCTGTCCTGGCTGTCCTGGCTGTCCTGGCTGTCCTGGCTGTCCTGGCTGTCCTGGCTGTCCTGGCTGTCCTGGCTGTCCTGGCTGTCCTGGCTGTCCTGGCTGTCCTGGCTGTCCTGGCTGTCCTGGCTGTCCTGGCTGTCCTGGCTGTCCTGGCTGTCCTGGCTGTCCTGGCTGTCCTGGCTGTCCTGGCTGTCCTGGCTGTCCTGGCTGTCCTGGCTGTCCTGGCTGTCCTGGCTGTCCTGGCTGTCCTGGCTGTCCTGGCTGTCCTGGCTGTCCTGGCTGTCCTGGCTGTCCTGGCTGTCCTGGCTGTCCTGGCTGTCCTGGCTGTCCTGGCTGTCCTGGCTGTCCTGGCTGTCCTGGCTGTCCTGGCTGTCCTGGCTGTCCTGGCTGTCCTGGCTGTCCTGGCTGTCCCGGCTGTCCCGGCTGTCCCGGCTGTCCCGGCTGTCCCGGCTGTCCCGGCTGTCCCGGCTGTCCCGGCTGTCCCGGCTGTCCCGGCTGTCCCGGCTGTCCCGGCTGTCCCGGCTGTCCCGGCTGTCCCGGCTGTCCCGGCTGTCCCGGCTGTCCCGGCTGTCCCGGCTGTCCCGGCTGTCCCGGCTGTCCCGGCTGTCCCGGCTGTCCCGGCTGTCCCGGCTGTCCCGGCTGTCCCGGCTGTCCCGGCTGTCCCGGCTGTCCCGGCTGTCCCGGCTGTCCCGGCTGTCCCGGCTGTCCCGGCTGTCCCGGCTGTCCCGGCTGTCCCGGCTGTCCCGGCTGTCCCGGCTGTCCCGGCTGTCCCGGCTGTCCCGGCTGTCCCGGCTGTCCCGGCTGTCCCGGCTGTCCCGGCTGTCTGTATCAGACATCGGCTTCCAGACACACGACTGTCTGAGCTGTGATCGCGGGCAGGTCGGGGACTCCATCGGAGCGTGACAGACCGAAGAGAGTTGAACACACCAGCTGGTGCTGCTACGCTGCAGTGATGGTTCAGCGCATGTTGGCGAGGAGAATACGATTTAATGACATCCCGCATCATATTGAAAGGCATCAGCATTGGTACAGAAACTGGCACTTCTCATTTTCGTTCTGATCCACCATTGCTCCAAATTGAGTTCGAATAAAGCAGTGAAATAGTTCGGAACATCCTTGTAGGCTGGCAGCGAAGAACGCTAACGAGCCTTTCATTTAGCACCATTAGCACCACACTCCCTAGTCCTATGTTCACATCATTGGAAAGTGTTTTGGCCGTGACGGTGAAAATGTCTGACTTTGACAGTGACTAGCAGTGGACCATATCATCAGTGGTTTCCAATTATTTTCTGCACACACACCGCTTGCCTCCTCATTGCATAATTTACGATTGTTCTCAAAATGCGTTAACTAAAATACTCCGTGTATGCATGTAATAAAGATTGGTTTCAGGCCACTGCTTGACCAGAAGGTTTCTATAGGATTAATTATCAAGGAAGCAGGGGCGGATCCAGGGGGGCGATGGGTCATGCCCCCAAAGGTCCCGAAACCATGATTTTCCCCCTCCCCCCGAAAAAAAAACGGCCGGACGTACTGTTCCTGATGGGTTGACGACGCACTCCACCCTCCCTAGGTCAACTACTTTTCGCTGACGGCTGTCGTCTGCCTGCTACTCAATCTGCCCCTGCAGGGAAGTCCTTTATTGGGTGTGCAAATGGCTCCATCTGAATATTTGTTCGAAAAGCCGCCCCTGGATCCGGAAATTTAGGAAACGACCGTCACTATTTTTCCTATAACGTATGTCAATTAAACAACTGAAGTATAAACTGTTGAATTCGGAATGTTAATGTTTGACAGTTTGACAATATTTCTTCCATTTTTTTTTGTTTTGCTTACTAGCATACCTACTCACGGTTATTACTGAAGCAGAAGAAGCCCACCTGTGGGTTCTGTTCTTCAGTCCTAAGTGGCATCTCTATTCCGGCCCTGCTCCCGCCTACCTGCGTCGCCTCCGACCCGCGTTTCCGGTCTCTGGGTGGCAGCGGCTGCTCCTGCTGCTGAGCTGTGGGTGGCAGGCGGCTCGGCGGCGGTGGCAGCGGCTGCTCCTGCTGCTGAGCTGTGGGTGGCAGGCGGCTCGGCGGCGGTGGCAGCGGCTGCTCCTGCTGCTGAGCTGCGGGCGGCAGCGGCTGCTCCTGCTGCTGAGCTGCGGGCGGCAGCGGCTGCTCCTGCTGCTGAGCTGTGGGTGGCAGGCGGCTCGGCGGCGGCGGCGGCGGCGGCGGCGGCGACAGGTATAGCCCCGGGCTGTAGGCCAGACTCCGGCGGCGGCGGAGGCTTGTTTTCGTGTGGCTGCCGTTGCGGGTGGGGAGGGATGGAGGCGGAAACGAGTCGGCTGTCATTTAGTCTAACCAGCGTCGTGCGAGGCGAGCCGCAGTCGTATAATACTGGCGAATCAGGCGAATGATGACTGGCTAGAAGTACGTTCGCCCGCTACCATACTTATTACTTAAAGGGATATTGCCACCTCGCAGGCCAATATGGAGTTTCTGATGTGTATCGGTAGATTAAAGGGATTATACGGATTTCCGTCCTGAAAGTAAATGCACTCTTTTGCAGTTGTATGAGCTTTAAACACGTTTAAGACATATAACAGAGACCTCAATGCTCATTTAGTCCATTATTTCAGAAATTATCAGCGTTAAAACTTGGGCGTTTTTCGAGACTAGTATCAGATAACGAGTACTTGATCGGCACTACTGTCCACCACTTTTATCTTAAGATCAATTTTAGAGTTTTGAATTATCTGCAAGTCCTACACTGGATCACACAATTATTATGCAATTCAAAACTCACGGGACTTTGTATTACTACACACTGTTCGTTGAGGTTTTGTGTTTTTTTGTGGTTTTCTTTTCTCTGGCCTTTAGCGTTGAGAATTTGGTGGTGGCGTATTAATTTTTTGGCACGAAAATTCATGAAAAAATATATAATTTTATGGGAAAACTAGGTAACTGCTGCTGTCATTGGAACAAAGCAAGTTTATTTTCTTTCAAATATTGCTTATTTTACCGGAAATATGCCATACGTGAGGTGTTTTTATTAGCATAAAAGAGATAACTGGCTCTGCCTCAGTTGGTCCTGCAGAAAATACGCGGTGGCATCACCGCGCACTTTGGAATGTCCTTACGTGCAGAAGAGGTCATTTCCAGAAAATGTGGCTACCGTGGAACTTCTACCACCTTTATAAGTACGTTTTACTATGTAACTCAATTATTCTGGGAAAAATCCGTATAATCCCTTTAAGCGTGTGCGATTTCACCTGCAAAATTTGGTTCCCGAAACTCTCCCCATTAGATAAAAAAATACATTTGCACCACTCATGATTGGCACACATTCGTAAAATTGGAGTCGCCTCATCACTATTAAGAATCACTTCTTTGCGGACTATGATTTGCTTTTGAATATTGCAAACTCAACATCACCATTCCGTCAGTACACTTTAAAATTAAAATGCGTATACAGTTAATTATATTTCAACAACCATGGCCTCTTTCATAATACAACATGAATAAAACAGCAAGAATGGCTATGGCTCGACTTTGGGGCCGTAGGAGATTTGTGACCAATACCTTATAACACAGATAGACTTTTCAAGGTCAAGTCTCGGCGAATTCGGACGCTTCGGCTTTGAGCGGGCGCCAATTTCACAGCCAAACTGGATGAGAGCAGCCATAATGAATCTAGTACTGAGCACAGCTGGGACCAACGTTTTGGAGGCAGAAAAAATGCCGATACCCTACTTTAGGTGCTACAGGAGCAAGGTGAGCTTGAGCATACACGATTGTTGATCCCCACCATTCATTTAAGTTGCTTTTTAGAAATCCTCCGGAGCTGGCAATATCCCTTTAACCCGCGAGTTACTGGGGGGGGCTATTTTTTGCCCCCCCCCCCTCCCGTTATTTTGCAATAACTCCTAAACGAACACCGGTATCGTCACTAAACCTGCAGTACCTTCTCTCACATCAATTCTACACATGTTGGCAAAAGGATGAATATGAGGTTATGATAGGTCAACCGGGAATGACGTCAGAGTTACGTCATGTTCTTCGGTTTTTGTTGCAAAATAATGGTTTGCGGAAAACGCTGTCAAAGGTACGATGTTTGAGAAAAACTCAATTGACAATAGACCAGGCTATCAAACTGCAATCTCGGATTTTTGAGTTTTTTTACTCAAAATTTTGAGAAATCCTAATACATTTTTTTTTCAACCAAAATTTTCAAGAAAAAATCAGAATTATCAAAAAAACGGAATATATGTGATCGAGACGTATGCGGTGAATATGTGTACCAAATTTGAAGTCAATATCTTCCAAAATGACTGGGTTATGACCTTTAAATTACAAAAACGACCACCTCTCACAGCATTACTATGCATAAAAACGCATTTCCATTTTTGCTTTTTACTTCTATTTATATGGAACAAATAATGTTCTAAGGTCATTTTACGCGTGCTAGACGAAAAACAAACCCATAAACATGTGTTACAACGCCTAATGACAGTAATCTGCAGTTCGACCTCGTGACCTCGGATGACCTTGACCCGACCCAAGGTCATAAACAGCTTAGAAAGGTACTTAGAAGTGTCAGACACACGAATCATACCGATTTATCGACAGTTTGTGCCTTCAAAAATCGCAATTTTGCGCGACAATTCCATCCATCGAGACCTTTTAACACGGTCAAACATTTTGTACTTGACCTGACCTGTGACGTCATCGGTAACCCCGAGGTCAACAATATTATGTTTCCCTCGATAAATTTCCCAGGGCTATCGAATGCCGTTTTAATTTTTACATTCGGTCCAGTAGTTCCGGAGATCCGAGGGGGGAGGGGCAAAAAATAGCCCCCCCCCCCCCCCCCAGTAAGTCGCGTTATGAAATATACCCCAGTAACTCGCGGGTTAATCCCTGTAAGTCGCTAAATGTTCTGACGCGATCGCTTCGCATCAGATATTATATATGTCATGCATCAGCAGCACCGGTACACGCATCACTGTTCTAGTTGATTGGGGATCATTATTATTCCAATATTTTTAGTTTAGCCTCTTTAACCGACAGTTTTTCTTACGTATTTTATATTATAAGGGAACTATCGACATTTGGCCTCAGACGAGCCCTGGAAGCTGAAAGTCATGTGCCATTGTGCTGCTATGATATTTCTGTCTCAGTTCCGCTAAGGATCACCGCAGTCCACTCCTTGTGATCTAATCTATATTGAATAATAGTCTCGTGCCACCACAGTCCGGCGTAATTTTGTTCCGTCCGACTGTGCGTTCCGTCCCACTGTGCGTTCCTTCCCACTGTGCGTTCCGTCCGACTGTCTCCGGCCTGGTCGGTGACCGCCGTGTTCAAGTAACCCAGAATCGGCGGCGGCGGCGCGTCACCTGCTGTCCGTCTGCCACCTCCAGCCAGCAGCCCGACTGCCCGACCAGCCGGCCGGCCGGACTGAGGGAGCTGAGAGCAGGGCAGCGGTCGGACCGTTACACATGGCGAGCCGCGCCATAGTAGACTGAGCGGGACCGGGGAACAAGGGACGGAGATCGGGGACCAGGGACAGACATTTGGGACCGGGGACCGGGTCTCCGATTGAGATTCCTACTGGGACTGGGACTGGGACTGGAACTGGAACTGGGACTGGAACTGGAACTGGGACTGGGACTGGGACTGGGACTGGGACTGGGACTGGGACTGGGACTGGGACTGGGACTGGGACTGGGACTGGGACTGGGACTGGGACTGGGACTGGGAACGGCCGTCACTACAGCGAATGTTGCAGAAGATTAGATCAGCAGACGGCTTGGCGCCGACAGAAAAGTTTGCACCATGTGGCATGACGGCTCTGTCTCTGAACTCGACAATCTCTGAACAATAACTTAGCGGCAATGGTCAACTAAGGCAGGCCGACTGAAGGGCCGTGTCCGCTTCACAAACAGCTAAGGCAGGCGGACTGAAGGGCCGTGTTCACTTCACAAACAGCTAAGACTGGCACTGAAGGGCCGTGTCCGCTTCACAAACAGCTAAGGCAGGCGGACTGAAGGGCCGTGTCCGCTTCACAAACAGCTAAGACAGGCACTGAAGGGCCGTGTCCGCTTCACAAACAGCTAAGACAGGCGGACTGAAGGGCCGTGTCCGCTTCACAAACAGCTAAGACAGCCGGACTGAAGGGTCGTGTCCGCTTCACAAACAGCTAAGGCAGGCGGACTGAAGGGCTGTGTCCGCTTCACAAACAGCTAAGGCAGGCGGACTGAAGGGCCGTTTCCGCTTCACAAACAGCTAAGGCAGGCGGACTGAAGGGCTGTGTCCGCTTCACAAACAGCTAAGGCAGGGACTGAAGGGCCGTTTCCGCTTCACAAACAGTTAAGGCAGGCGGACTGAAGGGCTGTGTCCGCTTCACAAACAGCTAAGACAGCCGGACTGAAGGGCCGTGTCCGCTTCACAAACAGCTAAGGCAGGCGGACTGAAGGGCCGTGTCCGCTTCACAAACGTCGGACGATTCTCTAACGACATAATTCAACGTCGAGATGATGAAGGTAATTCCGCCATTGAGGTCTACTTATTCCTTTAAGCAAAACTGAACGGTGACGACTGAATTGAAGTTGTCAGAACTCTGTGCAATTTCACAGATCGGCTGTACAGGAGCTCTGTTCAGCTTCACTCTAATAACGTCAGAGTAGCTCTGCCGTCTGCTCCGGACTGACACCAGTTATCACTGCGGTGCAATGATCACATCTGCGCCAGTCTGTGACAGGTCTGGCAGGTCTGTCACATTCTGTCTGTCTGTGACAGGCGCCGGTTGTCACTCTGTCGGCTGCAGTGTTCCACGGAAGACCGTATACCACAGCGCAGACTAGTCGTGTTGGAGACTGCGGTGCCGGCGGCGGCTGTCAGCACCGCACTAACGGCCCTGTGAATGATGAACACCAACTGACCGCCGAGCGCCGACCAATGGCCGTGTGTGCTGCCGCGGTCCCCGTACCCGTCCGTACCCGTCCCGTACCCGTACCCGTCCCGTACCCGTCCCGTACCCGTCCCGTACCCGTCCCGTACCCGTCCCGTACCCGTCCCGTACCCGTCCAGTGTGGCTGAGACGGACCGAGGCGGCCGGTCGAACGTGGTAAGACGGACGGCGGTCCCCGGTCGAACGTGGTGTGACGGACGGCGGTCCCCGGTCGAACGTGGTGAGACGGACGGCGGTCCCCGGTCGAACGTGGTGAGACGGACGGCGGTCCCCGGTCGAACGTGGTGAGACGGACGGCGGTCCCCGGTCGAACGTGGTGAGACAGACGGCGGTCCCCGGTCGAACGTGGTGAGACGGACGGCGGTCCCCGGTTGAACGTGGTGAGACAGACGGCGGTCCCCGGTCGAACGTGGTGAGACGGACGGCGGTCCCCGGTCGAACGTGGTGAGACGGACGGCGGTCCCCGGTCGAACGTGGTGTGACGGACGGCGGTCCCCGGTCGAACGTGGTGAGACGGACGGCGGTCCCCGGTCGAACGTGGTGAGACGGCCGGCGGTCCCCGGTCGAACGTAGTGAGACGGACGGCGGTCCCCGGTCGAACGTGGTGAGACGGCCGGCGGTCCCCGGTCGAACGTGGTGAGACGGACGGCGGTCCCCGGTCGAACGTGGTGAGACGGACGGCGGTCCCCGGTCGAACGTGGTGAGACGGACGGCGGCCCCCGGTCGAACGTGGTGAGACGGACGGCGGTCCCCGGTCGAACGTGGTGAGACGGACGGCGGTCCCCGGTCGAACGTGGTGAGACGGACGGCGGTTCCCGGTCGAACGTGGTGAGACGGACGGCGGTCCCCGGTCGAACGTGGTGAGACGGACGGCGGTCCCCGGTCGAACGTGGTGTGACGGACGGCGGTCCCCGGTCGAACGTGGTGTGACGGACGGCGGCCCCCGGTCGAACGTGGTGAGACGGACGGCGGTCCCCGGTCGAACGTGGTGAGACGGACGGCGGTCCCCGGTCGAACGTGGTGAGACGGACGGCGGTCCCCGGTCGAACGTGGTGAGACGGACGGCGGTCCCCGGTCGAACGTGGTGAGACGGACGGCGGTCCCCGGTCGAACGTGGTGAGACGGACGGCGGTCCCCGGTCGAATGTGGTGTGACGGACGGCGGTCCCCGGTCGAACGTGGTGTGACGGACGGCGGTCCCCGGTCGAACGTGGTGAGACGGACGGCGGTCCCCGGTCGAACGCACCGCTGGCTCCCCGGCACTGTTTGCCTAATTAAAATGTTATGCCGTCGCAGACACATATTTGCCGGTCATTGTTTCGCGGCAGGGGAAACGACACAATCTGGCCGACGGCATCTCCAGTGTTGGGAGTGTGTGTGTGTGTGTGTGTGTGTGTGTGTGTGTGTGTGTGTGTTCGTACCGTCTCTCTGTGGGTTTGGTGAACGGGCATCAGCACATTCTCCCGAGGCGATGCACTACCTCTTGCATCTTGACGTGCATCCTTTGCCTTCCTTTCGGATTGTTGAAGATGGCGACGTGATGACGTGAGACAGTGTGACGACGTGTGACGTGTGACGTGATGACATACCCTCAGTTCTCTGCTCGCTACCTGCTTCTGTAATGTTTTTAAATGTTTACCTGTGTTTTTAAATGTGTTTGCTGTTACATGCTCCGTCCCCTGTTACTCCTGCTATAAACATCATGTCGCTGGTGGTCCTTACCGCTGTCACCGCTCTCCATCTCCCTGGATATCTCTGTTGAGCCGAGTTCCGCTCATACCATCTCCTCTGCCGCCGCCGCCGCCGCTACCGCCGCCGCCGCCGCTGCCGCCGCCGCCGCCACGCCGTCAGGTCGTTGACCTCAGACCAAGGTCAGGCAGGCAGCCGGGCGGCGGCGGCAGTGGCGGCGGCGGTGGCGGCGCCGACAGTGCCTGGCGTGCTGCATACCCCAGTGGCTGGTCGGCGGCGGCGGCGGTGTGGCCGCCGACACGATGCTGCGGAGGACTCACCAGCTGCTGTTCCGCTGCTGTTCCCGGGCCCAGGTCCCGTCACCTGGTGATACCCCACCTGAGCCCCGGGGGGGGGGCGTCACGTGGTCCGGCGTGACACAGTCAGCTGGTCCGGCGTTCAGCTGTCTCTCCTCCGCAGCGGTCAGGCCGGCCGTCCGGTGCCCAGTCCTGGGAAGCTACCTGCACGGGAGATGGCATTGCTTTGATCCGTGCAGACACTGCTAGTAAATGATCTTGGACAGATATATTCCTAATCCTCATCCGATCTTCATCTGACGTTGGACGTCTTCATTCGATGAAGCGTGCAGACAGAAGCCTGGGCTGTGTCCGGTCAGCCTGTGTGCATCATTAGTCAGTCTGTATTACTCTCCTCTGCCTGGGCTACTGTCTGGGCTGTGTCCGGTCAGCCTGTGTTCATCATTCGTCAGTCTGTAACTCTCCTCTGAAGTCAAAGTTGCACCGGCCTTTGACAGGCAATACTCAATAGTCGTACACGGACACAGCCAGGTGGCGGCGTCCCGTATCAGAGGGACCGGGCGCGTGCCACCCCGGCCCCTCTGGGCGTGCCCCGGCCGCCACACAGGAAGCGAGACCGTCACATCCGGTCCCCCCCCCCCCCCTCCGCCCCCTACGCCGCCCTGTGTGACGGGGACAGCGGTCTGCTGCCTGGTCCCCCGCCCGCCACCCGCCGCCACACGCCACCCGCCGGCCGCCGCCCGGGGTCCCGGCTGGAGGTCGCCACAAATGGGACCGGCAGTCCAGTCCGTGTGCACTGTATATGCACTGTATGCACTGTATATGCACTGAATACGCAATGATCAACGGTGAAATGACCCGCCATTTTGTCCTCTCAATTGGCAATTGACATGTTTGCCTATTCAGAACATATTGGTGTTAGGCATTCCATTGTAAAGGTACACATTTTACGCACGTGCAAAATATGTGCCATGAAATGTAAAATGTACGACGTTTGTCCGTTTATTTTAATTGTCTGTTATTCAATTCAGAGCCAGTAATAGATGATCTCCGTAAACTCAATGATATGGGGTAATGTTGATGAAGATGTTGCTCACTATATCAGATAACCCGGCATTCACTGGGGTCTCAGCAGAACGCCATTGACTGGGGGGGGGGGGGGGGGGCGTTAAACGTCCTCCCCTGGTTATCTTCAACCAATGATCGCAGCGAGACACGCAAGGCGCCAATCGAAAGCTCTCAATGAGATGAGTCTAAAGCATACTCCAAAATTTCAAAGTGAGGTAAAATGTCAGGTCACGGTCAGGTCAAAGATCAAAATCGACGTATTTGAGTTTATGGGCAATACTTTCCATCCAAAGCCTTCTATTATGACCTTGATCACCCAAAGTGCTGCCAAAGGTATGATACACATCCCGAATGAGCTAAAGTGAGATTGTTGGTCAAGGTCAAGGTCAGGTCACAAAAGGTCACTATGCTAAAAATATCTACGAAAGACATGCAACACATGTTGTATTAGTTATTTTCCACGTACAATTCGATAGTGATAGTCATTTTACCACCTGACTTCATTTACGTGAAGTTAATGTCAAGTTCAGGTCAAGTTGAAGGTCACAATTCTTAATTAATAAATATAAATAAAAAGGCATGTTTGGTCTAGGTGGTCTAGACCAGGTTTACCTCCGAAATACAGTGGTGCCATTTATTTGTCTGCATCTGGTAAACAAAAGTCCAAAAACGCATTGTTTTAGATATGACTTCATGATTTACCCATATTTTTGATGCCATAAGTCAGTCGAAAATGGTGATATCATTCTGAAATTTAGTTTGGTAGTTTCCCATATATGGTTCCCTGACATATATTCCGGCTTTTTGAATATCTTTGACAAATTTGATCTTGTGACATTTCCCCCCCCCAAAAAAAAAAAATTATTTTGGGGGTACACAAATATTTTTTCCCCTCACAAATCCGAGATAGCCATGTTGTAGCCCTTGCCATTTGCTATCTTTTGACGTTTTTTGATTGCATTTTGGTCAAAATATGGCATTTGTACGGTCTGTTACATTTTAGCTGATTTTGGTGTAAAACTCGTGGGTAGTGACGTCACTAAATTCGATATAACTCGAAATTTTTCGACGAAATTTCTGTATCTTTTGCACAGAAGACGTAAACGTAATTTAGAAGAAGGTACCCGAAGTGAATATGGAAGGAGTATTTTCATCAAGATATTCCTAGATTATATGTCCAGTGAGATATTCAGTTTTGTTAAAGGGCTAACGTTCTAATGGTCATCGTTTTCACCCTCGAGCATCTGAATCACTTACGACTCTTGGTGACGACGTGGCAGTATGTGACATCCAGATCGTGGAGAGGCTCATATTCGTGATGGTAGCGTAGCTCTGTGTATGTGTCACAAGTCTGTCGTATTTGTATAATTTAGTGACACTTTAAATTATCGTACGAACGATAAGGGGGCGTAATAGCCGAGTGGTTAAGACGTCTCGCTCTCACGTGGGGAGCCCGTGTTTCGAACCCCGGTAGAGCTATGGCCCCTGGGCGCTAATATGACCAATGTGTTCGCTGGCGAGTGGCGCTATATAAGAGTTGGCGACCAAGTGTGTCGTCAATTATTTTATAAAAAAAGGAAAAGGATCGTACGAACGCTAAATGTATAACCGTATTTTCTGGAGGTGATATCTGGTAAACAAAAATACCACGTTATGGTTACCCATATTTGTGCACACGGTTCATTTGGTCGTCTTATGATCTTATTCCTATGTAACAAAAGTGAAATTAGGTTACACACCTGACCCTGTAAACAACAGGCTAGCGTTCCGCGCATTACCGCTCGTCGGTGCACAGAGAGCTGTGACAAAACGATAACGGAGACGCCAATTACGTCCTCGTTTGAAGCAGGCTCATTCCTACCTTTGGGTAAAGAAATAACACTTTAATTTCAATGTCCGTTTATATCATCTTTAGAACTTGCGTCAGCATATTTCAGGTCAATAAAGTATTTTATATATGCTTAGGCGTTACTTTTCTTTACATCCTACCGTTTGTGTGGTACTGTTATGACACGGCCGTCTCCAAAACAGGTGCTTGTCAGTTATCGGCTCTCGACGTCATGCTGTCATGCTGTTCAAACTATGTTTGTTTTAAATTATGAGTCTTTGCAACGAAATTTGGATATCTGAAGGCCAGGTACGTACTACGTAGCCAAAGGAGGGATGGGGGGGGGGGGCACGGAGGCCATGCCCCCCCCCCCCCCCAGAGCAAACAAAATTTACACGAAATAAAATGAGATTATCTGACGACCCAACCCTACTCAACAACAATGAGACAAATCCTGGCTATGTGTCTGCTGAAGGCCGGAATCCCCCCCCCCCCCCCCCCCCCAACTGAGCGGCTGGATGCGCGCCTGCAGTATAGACTATAGACTGCTGGTCCTGGACGGTGTGTCAGAGCCGACTGTGTGTGACTGTGTGCACTGTGCACAGCACACAGTATGCACCATGCATGATGTGCGCGGTGCCGGTCCGACTCGCCTGGCTGCTCTCGGCGCCGAGTTCGGGCCGTGTCGTGCCGAGGCCCGAGGCCCGAGCCGAGCCGAGGCCCGAGCCGAGCCGAGCCGAGCCGCTCTGTCCCGTTACACTGGCGGTACAGCTGGAGCGTTCAGTCCGCATCTCAGCCGATCCATTAGATAACTGGCAGACGGAACTGAACTGGACCCAAATAGAGTATAGACTGAAATAGAAGTGCTCTGTTGTGCCTCCGGTGCTGAAAGCTGTCTGGGGACTGCTGTGTTTAGGTCATTAACGGGTAACATCATGCAGCGTTCCAGACACTCATGAAACTGATTACATTTCGTTCTTGACGTTCTTTGACATTGTCTTTGACGTTCTTTGAGCAGTTGTGTCGTGCCTTGGCAGCCTTTGATCCTCTGCCTGCCACGGAGGCCGTGTCTGGCGCCACGCTGCTTCCGGTGTGGCTGCTCTGACGCGTGTGACCGCGGCGATTCTACGCGGCCCCCTCTGTGAATGACTCTAACAACCGGCTCGTTTTTGTTCCAGATCCACTCGAGGGAATGAACTGACGCCCTACTATGGTCATTGTTTCTCGCGTAAGTACGGTATTGTCCGTCCCTACCTGCCACAGAGACCCGGCGAGAGTCTGACGCCGACGGGAGAAAGTCACAGACGCTGCCATTCGTGACGTCACGAAAACGATCGTGCGACGCCAGTTGGGGATTTATTTAATAACGTTGAAGGTTGGGAAAGAAAACAAATTAGTTGACCCTTTGGTAGGGTAATAAACTCAACATTAAATGTTTCCTCGTGGCCTGAATCTTGTGAGCTATGCCGGACCGGTCGGCTGTTCTGTTCCGCTAGTTATCGGTATGTGATGTCACCTATCTAATCGCAATTTATCACTCTTCGATAGCACGCCGATCAAATCAAATCAATCAATCAAAATATATTTTCAAACAAATTATTTTCCCGATACCTCAGTCGATTTGTATTGGATATGATGTATTTTCCATTGCAAACGTGGCTTGATGTGTAAATGATTGTCAGGATCCTGTGAATATAGTTTCCTGGTTAGCAGTTTCTGCAGATATTGAATGCCACTTTGGCGTGATCGGTTTCTTTGCTGCGTTGCCGCCGGTGCACGGTACCGTTAAAGGAAATAGTTCACCGTCAACATTAGTTTTAAACTGAGATAGCAGTTGTGTAGCCCGTGTTGGGAAATATCAGCAAGTTTTCTTGGCTGAGAAGACTCTCCAGCCGAATATATTTGATTTTTTGGCGAAGAAAGCGGTGCTGGCGAAATAATGTGGTGCTGGATCTAGCCCGGACAGAGGCTATACCATCATCCAGTCAGCTTGCAGCTGATGCTAGCAAGCGAACCGCCGGCCGCCGGTTGGCACATCTCCAATGCGAGTCTATCCTTACGCGACTACTTTCGAATTTGATTGGCTGAACTATTTTTTTTAAAATTCGCGTGACGTCAGGACCCTGACTCAGAGAGTATGCATATAGTTTTGATAAACAATAATAATGTACGGCCTTCTGTCCTGAATCGGTGCGATATAAGGCCATTTTTTACAATATAAAAATATATTATATTAAAAATATAATAAAATCGTGTTTGGGAAAAAAATCCAAGGTGAACTATTTCATTTAAATGGCGTGTGTTTACTGTTTTGGAATGTCAAATACATTTGTCAAATACGGTAAGAGTAAGTAGCTAGTGGGTTGATTGTTGGATACGATGAAATTCACATCTGGAGCCCATTTAGTTCAATTTTCACTGATATTGTTTTTTGCTCATTTTTTTCTTTCGATATCGATAAAACGATCGTCAATATGGTGAAGGTAATCAGAGGTAAGAAGATGTTATGTAAAACGGCGCACCTAAGACAATAAACAATCGATACGGACACAATGTTAACAAACCGCCGAAAAGCAAAATGGCCGTCGAGGTTCTGTTCGGCTGCTGCTATCAGAGCTCACGAGCTGTTTTGTCGAAATGCTATTGGCCAGCGATATGCTAGCAAATTTGTATCGATATTCCGATATTATCCATGTTTCCAGTAGTGGTAAGCCCTCTGGGGTCTACCCGATAACTTTTTGCTACCAGCCAGTTCCTGGGGTCTTTGGAATATCTCGGCAACTAGTGTGAATCTGGAGAAATGAAAGGCATGGTTCGATTCGGAAAATTATGTTCTATAGACCAGTGTCAAAACCCCCAAAAAAGCGATGTGAGTAGACCCACTCCCTTTAAGGCCGTCTGACCGTGTGTAGTTCCCTTTAAGGCCGTCTGACCGTGTGTAGTTCCCTTTAAGGCCGTCTGACCGTGTGTAGTTCCCTTTAAGGCCGACTGACCGTGTGTAGTTCCCTTTAAGGCCGTCTGACCGTGTGTAGTTCCCTTTAAGGCCGTCTGACCGTGTGTAGTTCCCTTTAAGGCCGTCTGACCGTGTGTAGTTCCCTTTAAGGCCGTCTGACCGTCTGTGTAGTTCCCTTTAAGGCCGTCTGACCGTGTGTAGTTCCCTTTAAGGCCGTCTGACCGTGTGTAGTTCCCTTTAAGGCCGTCTGACCGTCTGTGTAGTTTTCGGCTCCTACATGCGCTGAGAACCGATGAGCAACGGTACCGTCAGAGACTGGCGCGCCCGTCCGGCTGACGCGGCGAATGTGACGCGACAGAGACGAGCAGTGACGCACCACACCTGTGTGAGGCGGAACGTCGCCCGGTCCGACCCGGCGGGGTGGGTGTAGAGCTGGGTAAAAACGGTATCCGACGCGGGTGTCGCTCTCAGAGGACAGTGGCTGATCTGTGTCAATGCAGTGGAGAGTTTATGGTGGACAGTGAACAGTGAACAGTGAACAGTGAACAGTGAACAGTGGACAGTGAACAGTGAACAGTGAACAGTGAACAGTGGACAGTGAACAGTGAACAGTGAACAGTGGACAGTGGACAGTGAACAGTGAACAGTGAACAGTGAACAGTGAACAGTGAACACTGAACAGTGAACAGTGAACAGTGAACAGTGAACAGTGAACAGTGAACAGTGAACAGTGAACAGTGAACAGTGAACAGTGAACAGTGAACAGTGAACAGTGAACAGTGAACAGTGAACAGTGAACAGTGAACAGTGAACAGTGAACAGTGAACAGTAAACAGTAAACAGTAAACAGTAAACAGTAAACAGTAAACAGTAAACAGTAAACAGTAAACAGTAAACAGTAAACAGTAAACAGTAAACAGTAAACAGTAAACAGTAAACAGTAAACAGTAAACAGTAAACAGTAAACAGTAAACAGTAAACAGTAAACAGTAAACAGTAAACAGTAAACAGTAAACAGTAAACAGTAAACAGTAAACAGTAAACAGTAAACAGTAAACAGTAAACAGTAAACAGTAAACAGTAAACAGTAAACAGTAAACAGTAAACAGTAAACAGTAAACAGTAAACAGTGAACAGTGAACAGTGAACAGTGGACAGTGGACAGTGGACAGTGGACAGTGGACAGTGGACAGTGGACAGTGGACAGTGGACAGTGGACAGTGGACAGTGGACAGTGGACAGTGGACAGTGGACAGTGAACAGTAAACAGTAAACAGTAAACAGTAAACAGTAAACAGTAAACAGTAAACAGTAAACAGTAAACAGTAAACAGTAAACAGTAAACAGTAAACAGTAAACAGTAAACAGTAAACAGTAAACAGTAAACAGTAAACAGTAAACAGTAAACAGTAAACAGTAAACAGTAAACAGTAAACAGTAAACAGTAAACAGTAAACAGTAAACAGTAAACAGTAAACAGTAAACAGTAAACAGTAAACAGTAAACAGTAAACAGTAAACAGTAAACAGTAAACAGTAAACAGTAAACAGTAAACAGTAAACAGTAAACAGTGAACAGTGAACAGTGAACAGTGGACAGTGGACAGTGGACAGTGGACAGTGGACAGTGGACAGTGGACAGTGGACAGTGGACAGTGGACAGTGGACAGTGGACAGTGGACAGTGGACAGTGGACAGTGGACAGTGGACAGTGGACAGTGGACAGTGGACAGTGGACAGTGGACAGTGGACAGTGGACAGTGGACAGTGGACAGTGGACAGTGGACAGTGGACAGTGGACAGTGGACAGTGGACAGTGGACAGTGGACAGTGGACAGGGGACAGGGGACAGGGGACAGGGGACAGGGGACAGGGGACAGGGGACAGGGGACAGGGGACAGGGGACAGGGGACAGGGGACAGGGGACAGGGGACAGGGGACAGGGGACAGGGGACAGGGGACAGGGGACAGGGGACAGGGGACAGGGGACAGGGGACAGGGGACAGGGGACAGGGGACAGGGGACAGGGGACAGGGGACAGTGGACAGTGGACAGTGGACAGTGGACGGCGACAGGGGACAGGGGACAGTGGACAGGGGACAGGGGACAGGGGACAGGGGACAGGGGACAGTGGACAGTGAACATTGGACAGTGGACGGTGGACAGTGGACAGTGGGCAGTGGACAGTGGACGGTGACAGTCGACAGTGGACAGTGGACAGTGGACAGTGGACAGTGGACAGTGTACAGTTGACGGTGGACGGTGGACGGTGGACGGTGGACGGTGGACGGTGGACGGTGGACGGTGGACGGTGGACGGTGGTTAGTGGACGGTGGTTAGTGGACGGTGGACGGTGGACGGTGGATGGTGAATGGTGGACGGTGGACGGTGGACGGTGGGCGGTGGACGGTGGACGGTGGACAGTGGACAGTGGACAGTGGACGGTGGACAGTGGACGGTGGACAGTGGACGGTGGACAGTGGACAGTGGACGGTGGACGGTGGACAGTGGACAGTGGACAGTGGACAGTGGACAGTGGACAGTGGGCAGTGGAGAGTGTATGGTGGGCAGTGAACAGTGGACACTGGACACTGGACAGTGGAGAGTGTATGGTGGACAGTGGACAGTGGACAGTGGACAGTGAACAGTGAACAGTGAACAGTGGACAGTAGACGGTGGACAGTGGATAGTGGACAGTGGACAGTGGACGGTGGACGGTGGACGGTGGACGGTGGACGGTGGACGGTGGACGGTGGACGGTGGACAGTGGACGGTGGACGGTGGACGGTGGACGGTGACAGTAACAGTTGATTGTCGCTCTGCCGTGTCCGCGTGGCTTCACATCTGGGCCACACTGACTTCTCGCTCATTAGCTGGCCACGAGTCGTGACGGGACTCATCGGCAACTCATTATCGAACTGAGCGGCAACTCATTATCGAACTCAGCGGCAACTCATTATCGGAACTCAGCGGCAACTCATTATCGAACTCAGCGGCAACTCATTATCGGAACTCAGCGGCAACTCATTATCGGAACTCAGCGGCAACTCGTTATCGAACTCAGCGGCAACTCATTATCGAACTCAGCGGCAACTCATTATCGAACTCGGCGGCAACTCATTATCGGAACTCCGCGGCAACTCACTATCGAACTCAGCGGCAACTCATTATCGAACTCAGCGGCAACTTATTATCGGAACTCAGCGGCAACTCATTATCGGAACTCAGCGGCAACTCATTATCGGAACTCAGCGGCAACTCATTATCGAACTCAGCGGCAACTCGTTATCGAACTCAGCGGCAACTCATTATCGAACTCAGCGGCAACTCATTATCGAACTCAGCGGCAACTCATTATCGGAACTCAGCGGCAACTCATTATCGGAACTCAGCGGCAACTCATTATCGGAACTCCGCGGCAACTCATTATCGAACTCAGCGGCAACTCATTATCGAACTCAGCGGCAACTTATTATCGGAACTCAGCGGCAACTCATTATCGAACTCAGCGGCAACTCATTATCGGAACTCAGCGGCAACTCATTATCGGAACTCCGCGGCAACTCATTATCGAACTCAGCGGCAACTCATTATCGAACTCAGCGGCAACTTATTATCGGAACTCAGCGGCAACTCATTATCGAACTCAGCGGCAACTCATTATCGAGCTCAGCGGCAACTCATTATCGAAAGGTGTTTGGTCGTTACAGGAATATATTTATTGAGAAAAAAGTATGATGCAGGCAAAGATCATAGCATGTGATGGTTCTAAAAAACGATCAGAGAACGCTCCAAGAAGTTCCTCGAAATCATTCACAAATAATTCATGTAGGGGAGACTGCCCTATTTGCGCCTTGGTCATAATTGCGCCCCCCCCCCCCCCACCCATATTGAGAAAATGAATGAGTGAAGGGCCATGGAAAAGGTATTTTGTAGTAGGCTGGGATGCACGAAAACAAATATAATTTGTATCCGAAGGTCGACAATGGGGCGGCGGAGCGGGAGCCAAAACGTATTTTTTACTTGATTTTAACCATTTTGTGGGTGGTTTCCTTGATGTGCTATGATATAGCTATAATTTACATCTATTGTGAAAAGTATTTACAACAAACCATACATCTTTGTCTACCTATTATTTAAGCAGAACAGTAGGTTGGTACACGTTGTTTGAAGCTGGATATAACCGATTTGCCTGCCCTGCCCTCGCCATATTAGCCCCGCCCTCGCCATATTTGCACCCCTCATCATCTGGCCCAATTGCGCCAGGCAGGGGGACCGAAATGGATTGCCGATTACGGCCATTTGGCGTTGCGATACGTTTTTATGAGCTTATTTTCGTCTAGCATGCGAAAAATGGCATTAGAACATTGACTGTTTCCTACAAATTGAAGTTGAGAAGGTACAAACTGAATATCGTGGGTAATGCATGGAAATCCCGCACAAACATCCTGATTTGTATCTTTCAAAGGCAATAAGCCAGTCACTTTTGACGATAGCAATGTCAAACTTGGCACACATATTCATCGTATAAGTCGTTACTAAGTTTGGGAAAAAATCCTAAAAATTGATTTTTTTTTAATTTATCGAAATTTTGCATGTTAAAAATACAAAATACAAGTATCAGTTTGATGGCCAAGTCTGTTCTTAGTTATTTCACATCTTGCAATTGAATTGATCTTCAAAACTCCACTTTTGACGGCGTTTATTGTAAACCTCGATTTTCAATAACAAGAAACTGTAAGGCGTTACAAACACACCAGCAAAAGGACAACGCAAATAGGGCAAGGCGATGGCGAAATTAAGGGGCATGGTTGCCCTTATTGCGCCATTTGCAAGGGCTTACTCAAATCTGAATACGAAATATACAAATTACTTCAGGAAAGAAGGATACATTTTCGAAGCCAATTAATCAGAGTTCAGACTACAAGGTAGAATAGTTTAAACACCTCTTCGCCTTATTGGCTTAGCGTAATAAGCGATTTAGCTAAACGTGGCGCAAATTGGGCAGTCTCCTAGCTATCCACAAATTATGATAATTATGATTTAGTGAAACGGTTCTTGCGGTGTATGCACACGAGCTTGATAGAACAGTGAGCTTGCAATGCCACCATCAGGGAGGCGACAAGTCAATGTCAGCGTTCGATGTTGCTTGCTCCAGGCAGCGATGGGGCCGCTCTCGACATACCTGTATCTTATCTCCGCCGCGTCCGGGTGGGTTAAGGCATACGGTGTCGGTCAGATAGCCGCAGTAATCGCGCCAGTGAAGTGGCAGCGCTATCAGGGCTGCTGTCAGTGCGTCACATGAGGAGGCCTTCATGTGTCATACAAGACAGCAAAGGTAAGCTTTTGCCAACATATAGCCGATTACAAAAAAAGATTGGTAGATGTCGATGTCTTGTCTGTTGAGTCTAAAAACGGCACTCGTGTGACTCAGCTATACGAAGCCGACTCCAAAAAGTGGGGCTGTATATGACCTGAGACGAGCGTATATGACCTGAGACGAGCGTATATGACCTGAGACGAGCGTATATGACCTGAGACGAGCGTCGGGCGAAAAAAATTGTATATATAAATTTAGTTCGAATGTTTTGATGGGATGGATTTCCGAGATCATGACCCACGCTAAGCTAGGCTTGTTGCGCAGGCCCTGACCCCACCATCCGATCGCGTAATTCCAGTCATCGGCAGAATTTAGAGGCGAAAGTTTAACGTCCCCTAACGACTGAGGACGGTCCGCCCGACTCGCTGGCTTCATCTGACCTTGAACGCCGCCGCTGCCACCGGCCGCAGGTCATCCCCACCAGGAGGGAGCAAATAGCAAGCGCCGAATTGGCTCGAACCCACCTCGCCAGGGTGGGTCAGATCTGTAACCCAGCGCTCTCCCGACTGAAATTGCGTGAAACGCAATCAATCAACACTCCAGCCACAACTGGCCGGTGTTTCAAACGGTGTTTCAATGTCAGTCTCCCAAAGCTCGCAGTCTGTAACATAGCTCTGTGGTGGCAATGAACCGGCAGCTGCGCTGAGGAAAACAGTCGACGCTTGAGACACATCCGCCGCTGTCGCCGGCCGACGCACCGCGCAGGAGACCGGCGGCCGACCGCCGTCCGAGGGAGGGTTCCCGGGGTCACCGCCTGAGGGCAGCACCGCCTGCTACCATGGCCAAGGACGACACGATCCGCTCGATGACGTCGACCCAGGCCGACGAGGAGGAACTGGATGAGCAGACGAGGCTGTACCGCCACGGGGATGGGTACGAGATCGTCGAACGCGTCGCCAGCAAGGTCATCATCAAAGTGAGTGGCGGCGGCGGAAGCCGGAGGAGCAGCTTCGGGAGGTCGTCCGTCCGCTACCGACCGCTGCAGAGCTGCAGAGCTGCAGAGCTGCAGACCTGCAGAGGAGGGACGGCTTGGCTGGCTGCTGGCTGCTGGCGGTGGCTGGCTGGCGGATTGGCTGCGGTGTGCAGACGTCAGCAGAGCTGCTTCGTGGAGTCGCTTCCGTCGTCCGCTTTCAGTCATCAAGGGATATCGTTTTGTGGAGTCCGTTTTTTAGGTGCTTGATGCTTTTCTGCTGAGAAAAGTATGCTGGTGATGTCCGTGTGGCTATGTCAGAGATGGATATTTACATCATGCTTTCTGTTTTAGCATCTAACCGCTTTCCGTTGTAAGGGTGAATGCTGCTCCGTCCATTTCAGCATCCTTTTTCACTAGTCCTTCAAAAACAATAAGTGACAACGATCGCAATAGTCAAATCACTCAAAAGCTGTCGCAGAAAAGCTCTTATGTCGGTTTCCATCTTACTTACTGGTAAAACATTAATATGTTAACAAATCTTAAATTGATTTTCCTTGGATGGCTGCCCTAGACTGTCAATTACCACAAACCAATCAAACATGACAACCAATCATCGCTGTACTTTTCACAATACAAATTAGTACTTCAGAGCTACGTTTTCCCGGTGCCCCTGCTGATCCCGTTGCATTGGGTGACCGTGCGGTGGCTACCTGAAGCCCGCGCTATCGGCAGCCTTATCCTGCTATCTACCTATCGTCTATCATCTATCGTCTATCGTCTATCGTCTATCGTCTATCGTCTATCGTCTATCGTCTATCGTCTATCGTCTATCGTCTATCGTCTATCGTCTATCGTCTATCGTCTATCGTCTATCGTCTATCGTCTATCGTCTATCTTCTATCTTCTATCTTCTATCGTCTATCGTCTATCGTCTATCGTCTATCGTCTATCATCTATCGTCTATCGTCTATCGTCTATCGTCTATCGTCTATCGTCTATCATCTATCGTCTATCGTCTTTCGTTCGTCCGTCCGTCCGTCCGTCCTTCCGTCCGTCCGCAGTCAGCCGACGTTCGTATCGTGTCGTTTGGCAGCGCTCCAAATCTGCTGCTGAATCACTGCACTCGCCCTGTCCCGCTTACAGCTTTTCAGTTATGTCTGATTCGTATGCGTGGGATATTGTGTGCGTTGTGCACGCTGTAGTTGATATTATGTGCGCTGTTGTTACGTACTCTTTCAAAAAGATGATTGCTGTTTGCTGATTGTATCGTAGCATTTTATATTTTAAAAGATCCCAATGTTGGTCAGTTGTTGTCGATTGTCATCATTACGGAGCGGGCACAAAGCGCCCGTGAGGTTTCACGTCAACTTACTAGACAAATTTACATTTGACCCGACCCGACCCTGCCCGACCCGGCCATACAGACGCTTTTCGGAAGCTAATAACTTTGCAACCACTCCTCCGATTGAGATTGGGTTTTCACCATTGGATAGGTCCATCAATTTGTTTTTTTGTTTTTGCTATAGTGCGTTCTGATAGAGGTGGTACCACAGCGCGTGGCAGTTGGCACACGCGAATGTCAAAATGAACACAAAAAAAAACTTGCAAAAATGATTCTTGATAAAAAATGGCTGTATTATTCTAAGCATCAATTTATACGCTGAAGAATGCAGCGCTCAGAACGAACTCCCTTTTGGCGGATTTGAGAAAGGAGATTATGAACAATTTAATACAACTTAATTTTTAAGTTGGCATGCATTGCGGCCTGGCAATTTTCTGGAGGACTAAAATGATTGTGTTACTATACCACGTGTACTCCCTTACCGTTTCATATTTCAAATCTGTTTTAGCTTTATCAGAGCTCGGTCATCGCCCAACAAGGCGTTTTACTGGTGATTATGGATTTTTAAGTTCGCCAAATGAGCGTTTTTATTTCATACAAAACAAGTATGTATTGGTATCAGGTGCCTCTTTCTAGTTACCAACCGACGTCCTCGGTTTTGCTGCTGGTGCGCTCGAAACCTTTCCTCTGCTAACTTGCATATTTTCATTTGTGTTCGATCTATTGAAAAGATACAGAGGGTTTTGAGTACTTACACTACGTGGTTTTACTACATTCGCCACAACACAGCAGCCTCATTCGGCTAACTTAGCCGTAGACTGACCTGTCCTGCTGCTGACCTGACCTGCTGACCTGACCTGACCTGACCTGCTGACCTGACCTGACCTGACCTGACCTGACCCGCTGCCGCCACAGGGGGACTACATATGGATCGAGCCGGCCGCCCGCAGGGAGTTCGACGTGGCCATCGGCGCCAGGGTGGTCTCGGCCGAGGGCCGGCGGATCCAGGTGGTGGATGACGACGAGAAGGTACGCCACATCATGGTGACGTCACGTCAACCGTCACGTCACACGTCATGTCAGTCACGTCATATGTCACACGTCATGTCAGTCACGTCATATGTCACACGTCACACGTCACGTCACACGTCACGTCACACGTCACGTCACACGTCACGTCACACGTCACGTCACACGTCACGTCACACGTCACGCCACACGTCACGTCACACGTTACGTCACACGTCACGTCACACGTCACGTCACACGTCACGTCACACGTCACGTCACACGTCACGTCACACGTCACGTCACACGTCACGTCATACGTCACGTCACACGTCACATCACACGTCACATCACACGGCACGTCACACGTCACACGTCACACGTCACACGTCACACGTCACACGTCACACGTCACACGTCACACGTCACACGTCACACGTCACGTCACACGTCACGTCACACGTCACGTCACACGTCACGTCACACGTCACGTCACACGGCACGTCACACGGCACGTCACACGGCACGTCACACGTCACGTCACACGTCACGTTACACGTCACGTTACACGTCACGTTACACGTCACGTTACACGTCACGTTACACGTCACGTTACACGTCACGTCCACGTCGCGTCCACGTCACACGTCACGTAACGTCGTTCCTCTGATACTGGGATTATTGCGGTCCACAATTGACGCTCACTGTGTCCGGTGATTCTGTCGAGCCGGTCCCGAGCCGGCAGCTGCACATGCCAGTCCAGTTTGGCTACTGTTAATACCCCGACCCGACCAGATGTATGTGTGTCCCGTAGTCCAAATCGCCGCCCCTGTCGCTCCTGTGTTCATGGAGTCCTCGGAGCTGGCTGGGCGGTCCCCTGCCATATTACCGCTCCGTTGGGCGGTCCCCTGCCATATTACCTGTGACTTCCGGGAGCAGCTGAGGGAGGGAGGGCGGCGGCCGGCGCGGCGGTCCCCCGCCGTCTGGCCGGTGATGGAGCGGCCAGGAGGAGCGCCGGTGCCGGTGACGACCTGACGTCCGTTGACTGTCCGTTGGGACACGAGGCGGGTGGGCCACATACCGACGGGAGGTGTGTGGAGGTGTGGGAGGCAGTGAGGAGAACGGAGAACAGGTCACCACAGTCATCCTGTGCTAGACTGACCGGGACCCGTTATGCTTCACAGGAGCAGTGGCTGACCCCGGAGGAGCAGTGGCTGACCCCGGAGCCCGTCTAACCCCACTCCCGCACCCGACTGACCGGGACCCGTTCTGCCTCACAGGAACAATGGCTGACTCCGGAGCGGAGGATCAAGGCGATGCACCCGACCTCGGTGCAGGGCGTCGAGGACATGATCTCGCTCGGCGACCTGCACGAGGCCGGCATCCTGCGGAACCTGCTCATCCGCTACAACGAGAACCTCATCTACGTGAGTACATCGCCACGGGGTTATGGGTCCGGAGTGTCTTGAGGGCCGCCCGGGTTCCAGTCCCGGTGGAGCCAGCCGATACAGCGAGAACCTCGTCTAGGCGAGTAGACCCTACAGGTGGAGAGAAATTGACCATGCAGTCGTCGCGCCCTTAAGCCCCAACAAACAAACAAACAGGTGGAGAGAGACTAGTGAACTGGTCCATCCATGCAAAGAAGATTAGGAGTGACCGCAACTAGTGCAGAACAAACAAATAACGCGCCAACACTGTAGGCGATTACTTGGCAAGGAAATGCGTAAACAACAACGGGTGTTGGAAAAGCATGTGTGAAAACTGTCGTTTATCGTCCAAATGTAAAGGTAAATGCAATATGAGTGATATCACATTTTAAGCGTGTCTTACAATACACATACATTGTGTATTCAAGTGTGATAAATGCATAATGTATATCGTAAATCTATATCGTTTGCATCATACAATCATGTCAGTTATTTATCGTAAACATAAATATTTGCGCGAAATAGCTGTGCAGCTGCTAGATGCACTTTGTGCTTGCAAGAGTGCTGTTCGTTTTCGAGTGGAATTTCCTGCAACATTCACGCTCACTGAACCGACAAAAATAAATGTAAGCCCTCCTTGCAGATCTGCAGCGGGACTTAAAACACGTAAGCCGAGCACAGTGGCGATATGGTGACGAAAGTTAGCTGGGTATTTTAGACCGTAATTTTACCTCATTTGTTAACATTCGATACAGCTGGTGATATAGCTCAAATGCTTACCTGTGGCTACGGGCACTCCGTTACATCGGCACAGATTGCAATGACCGTGAACAACTCGGTGCGCCGCTGCATATGGATTTATGCTTCCGCTCTCAGCCATACACCGTGATACTCTCTCCTCTCTCTCTCCACACCGTCGCTGCTGCCAGCCTCCGGCCGTGGCAACTTCCAGAGAATTGTATTGGTAAATCCCGGGAACTTCTATTAGCACAACTCGGGACAAACATCTGTCGTATAGGATGTCCTACTAGACAAAAATACAGGTAAAAATTACGTAGTCCGTGTTCTGACTCTGCTGCTTGTACTTTTTATATTTAGTGACATAAAACAAGCAAAAACTATTTTGTTCCGGCCCCTGGTATGGTGTAATTGCTGTTCTTTACACGTGCCCAACATAAGACAGCGTGACGGCTGACCGTACCTCCTCACACAGCTGACCGTACCTCCCCACACCAGCTGACCATACTCCACCCAGCTGACCGTACCTCCTCACACCAGCTGACCGTACCTCCCCACACCAGCTGACCATACCTCCTCCACACCAGCTGACCATACCTCCTCACACCAGCTGACCGTACCTCACGGGGTACCTCACACCAGCTGACCGTACCTCCCCACACCAGCTGACGTACCTCCCACACCAGCTGACCGTACCTCCCCACACCAGCTGACCGTACCTCCTCACACCAGCTGACCGTACCTCCCTCACACCAGCTGACCGTACCCTCACACACACCAGCTGACCATACCTCCCCCCACCAGCTGCCCGTACTCCACACACCAGCTGACATACTCCCACACCAGCTGACCGTACCTCCCCACACCAGCTGACCATTACCTCCCCACACCAGCTGACCGTACCTCCCCACACCAGCTGACCATTACCTCCTCACACCACGCTTGACCCATACCTCCCCACACCAGTTGACCGTACCTTCCCCCACACCAGCTGACCCATACCTCCCCACACCAGCTGACAGTTTACTCCCCACCAGCTGACATACCTCCCCACACCAGCTGACCTGTACCTCCCCACACCAGCTGACCATACCTCCTCACACCAGCTGACCGTGCCTCCACACCAGCTGACCGTACCTCCCCACCAGCTGACCGCACCTCTCACCAGCTGCCTTACCTCTACACCAGCTGACCGTACCTCCTCACACCAGCTGACCGTTCCTCCTCACACCAGCTGACCGTACCTCCTCACACCAGCTGAACGCCCTCCCACACCAGCTGACCATACTCCCCACACAGCTGACCAACCTCCCCACACAGCTGACCATACCTCCCACACAGTGACCGAACTCCCACACCAGCTGACCTTACCTCCCACACCAGCTGATGTATCTGCCCACACCAGCTGGACCCATTACCTCCCCCCACCAGCTGACCGAACCTCCCCACACCAGCTGACCGTACTGCCCCACACCAGCTGACCATACCCTCCTCACACCAGCTGACCATACCTCCCACACCACTGACCGTACTCCCACACCAGCTGAACCTACCTCTCACAGGTGACCTGCTGCCCACAACAGCTGACCATACCTCCCCACACCAGCTGACCGTACCTCCCACACAGCTGACCATACCTCCTCACACCAGCTGACCATACCTCCTCACACCAGCTGACCGTTACTGCCCCACACCAGCTGACCATACCTCCTCACACCAGCTGACCGTACCCCCCCCCCCCCATCACACACACCAGCAGTACCCCCCCCCCCCCCCTCACACACACCAGCAGACCATACCTCCCCACACCAGCTGACCGTACCTCCCCACACCAGCTGACCATACCTCCCACACCAGCTGACCATACCTCCCACACCAGCTGACCATACCTCCCCACACCAGCTGACCGTACCTCCCCACACCAGCTGATCGTACCTCCCCACACCAGCTGACCGTACCTGCCCACACCAGCTGACCATACCTCCTCACACCAGCTGACCGTACCCTCCCCCCCCCCTCACACACACCAGCTGACCATACCTCCCCACACCAGCTGACCATACCTCCCCACGCCAGCTGACTGTACCTCCCCACACCAGCTGACCATACCTCCCCACACCAGCTGACCATACCTCCCCACACCAGCTGACCGTACCTCCCCACACCAGCTGACCATACCTCCCCACACCAGCTGACCATACCTCCCCACACCAGCTGACCGTACTTCCCCACACCAGCTGACCGTACCTGTCCACACCAGCTGACCGTACCTCCTCACACCAGCTGACCGTACCCTCCCCCCCTCACACACACCAGCTAACCATACCTCCCCACACCAGCTGACCGTACCTCCCCACACCAGCTGACCGTACCTGCTCACACCAGCTGACCATACCTCCCCACACCAGCTGACCGTACCTGCCCACACCAGCTGACCGTACCTCCCCACACCAGCTGACCGTACCTCCCCACACCAGCTGACCGTACCTGCCCACACCAGCTGACCATACCTCCTCACACCAGCTGACCGTACCCTCCCCCCCCCCTCACACACACCAGCTGACCATACCTCCCCACACCAGCTGACCGTACCTCCCCACACCAGCTGACCATACCTCCCCACACCAGCTGACCGTACCTCCCCACACTAGCTGACCATACCTCCCCACACCAGCTGACCGTACCTCCCCACACCAGCTGACCGTACCTGCCCTCACCAGCTGACCGTACCTCCTCACACCAGCTGACCGTACCCCCCCCCCCCCCTCACACACACCAGCTGACCATACCTCCCCAAATCCAGCTGACCGTACCTCCCCACACCAGCTGACCGTACCTGCCCACACCAGCTGACCGTACCTCCTCACACCAGCTGACCGTACCCTCCCCCCCTCACACACACCAGCTGACCATACCTCCCCACACCAGCTGACCGTACCTCCCCACACCAGCTGACCATACCTCCCCACACCAGCTGACCGTACCTCCCCACACCAGCTGACCGTACCTCCCCACACCAGCTGACCGTACCTCCCCACACCAGCTGACCATACCTCCCCACACCAGCTGACCATACCTGCCCCACACCAGCTGACCATACCTCCCCACACCAGCTGACCATACCTCCTCACACCAGCTGACCGTACCTCCCCACACCAGCTGACCGTACCTGCCCACACCAGCTGACCGTACCTCCCCACACCATCTGACCGTACCTCCCTACACCATCTGACCGTACCTCCCCACACCAGCTGACCATACCTCCCCACACCAGCTGACCATACCTCCCCACACCAGCTGACCGTACCTGCCCACACCAACTGACCATACCTCATCACACCAGCTGACCGTACCCTCCCCCTCCCCCCTCACACACACCAGCTGACCATACCTCCCCACACCAGCTGACCGTACCTCCCCACACCAGCTGACCATACCTCCCCACACCAGTTGACCGTACCTCCCCACACCAGCTGACCGTACCTCCCCACACCAGCTGACTATACCTACTCACACCAGCTGACCGTACCTCCTCACACCAGCTGACCGTACCTCCTCACACCATCTGACCGTACCTGCCCACACCAGCTGACCGTACCTCCCCACACCATCTGACCGTACCTCCCTACACCATCTGACCGTACCTCCCCACACCAGCTGACCATACCTCCCCACACCAGTTGACCGTACCTCCCCACACCAGCTGACCATACCTCCCCACACCAGCTGACCATGCCTCCCCACACCAGCTGACCATACCTCCCCACACCAGCTGACCATACCTCCCCACACCAGTTGACCGTACCTCCCCACACCAGCTGACCGTACCTCCCCACACCAGCTGACTATACCTACTCACACCAGCTGACCGTACCTCCTCACACCAGCTGACCGTACCTCCCCACACCAGCTGACTATACCTACTCACACCAGCTGACCGTACCTCCCCACACCAGCTGACCGTACCTGCCCACACCAGCTGACCATACCTCCTCACACCAGCTGACCGTACCCTCCCCCCACTCACACACACCAGCTGACCATATCTCCCCACACCAGCTGACCGTACCTCCCCACACCAGCTGACCATACCTCCCCACACCAGCTGACCATACCTCCCCACACCAGCTGACCATACCTCCCCACACCAGCTGACCGTACCTCCCCACACCAGCTGACCGTACCTCCCCACACCAGCTCACCGTACCTCCCACACCAGTTGACCATACCTCCCCACACCAGCTGACCATACCTCCTCGCACCAGCTGACCGTACCTCCTCACACCAGCTGACTGTACCTCCCCACACCAGCTGACCGTACCTCCCCACACCAGTTGACCATACCTCCCCACACCAGCTGACCATACCTCCCCACACCAGCTGACCATACCTCCCCACACCAGCTGACCATACCTCCTCACACCAGCTGACCGTACCCCCCCCCCCCCCCCTCCCCTCACACACACCAGCTGACCGTACCTCCCCACACCAGCTCACCGTACCTCCTCACACCAGCTGACCGTACCTCCCCACACTAGCTGACCATACCTCCCCACACCAGCTGACCATACCTCCCCACACCAGCTGACCGTACCTCCTCACACCAGCTGACCATATCCCCCCCCCCCCTACACCAGCTGACCGTACCTCCCCACACCAGCTGACCATACCTCCTCACACCAGCTGACCGTACCTCCCCACACCAGCTGGCCGTACCTGCCCACACCAGCTGACCGTACCTCCTCACACCAGCTGACTATACCTCCTCACATCAGCTGACCGTACCTCCCCACACCAGCTGACCGTACCTGCCCACACCAGCTGACCGTACCTCCTCACACCAGCTGACTATACCTACTCACACCAGCTGACCGTACCTCCCCCCACCAGCTGACCGTACCTGCCCCACATCAGCTGACCGTACCCCCCCCCCCCCCCACCAGCTGACCGTACCTCCCCACACCAGCTGACCGTACCTTCCCACACCAGCTGACGGTACCTCCTCACACCAGCTGACCGTACCTCCCCACACCAGTTGACCATACCTCCCCACACCAGCTGACCGTACTTCTCCACACCAGCTGACCATACCTCCCCACACCAGCTGACCATACCTCCCCACACCAGCTGACCATACCTCCCCACACCAGCTGACCGTACCTCCCCACACCAGCTGACCGTACCTCCCCACACCAGCTGACCGTACCTCCTCACACCAGCTGACCGTACCTGCCCACACCAGCTGACCGTACCTTCCCACACCAGCTGACTCTACCTCCTCACACCAGCTGACCGTACCTCCCCACACCAGTTGACCATACCTCCCCACACCAGCTGACCGTACCTCCCCACACCAGCTGACCATACCTCCCCACACCAGCTGACCATACCTGCCCACACCAGCTGACCATACCTCCCCACACCAGCTGACCATACCTGCCCACACCAGCTGACCATACCTCCCCACACCAGCTGACCATACCTCCCCACACCAGCTGACCGTACCTCCCCACACCAGCTGACCGTACCTCCCCACACCAGCTGACCGTACCTCCTCACACCAGCTGACCGTACCTGCCCACGCCAGCTGACCGTACCTCCCCACACCAGCTGACCGTACCTCCACACATCAGCTGACCGTACCTCCTCACATCAGCTGACCGTACCTCCCCCCCCCACACCAGCTGACCGTACCTCCTCACACCAGCTGACCGTACCTCCCCCCACACCAGCTGACCGTACCTCCTCCGCACCAGCTGGCCATACCTCCCCACACCAGCTGACCGTACCTCCCCACACCATCTGACCGTACCTCCCCACACCAGCTGACCGTACCTGCCCACACCAGCTGACCGTGCCTCCCCACACCAGCTGACCGTACCTCCCCACACCAGCTGGCCGTACCTCCTCACACCAGCTGACCGTACCTCCCCCCTCCCCCACACCAGCTGACCGTACCTCCTCCACACCAGCTGACCATACCTCCTCACACCAGCTGACCGTACCTCCCCCCCACACCAGCTGACCGTACCTCCTCCACACCAGCTGACCATACCTCCCCACACCAGCTGACCGTACCCCCCCCCCCCCCCCACACCAGCTGACCGTACCTCCTCCACACCAGCTAACTATACCTGCCCACACCAGCTGACCGTACCCTCCCCCCTCACACACACCTGCTGACCGTACCTCCCCACACCAGCTGACTGTACCTCCTCCACACCAGCTGACCATACCTCCCCACACCAGCTGACCGTACCCCCCCCCCCCCCACACCAGCTGACCGTACCTCCTCCACACCAGCTAACTATACCTGCCCACACCAGCTGACCGTACCCTCCCCCCCTCACACACACCTGCTGACCGTACCTCCCCACACCAGCTGACTGTACCTCCTCACACCAGCTGACCATACCTCCCCACACCAGCTGACCATTCCTCTCCACACCAGCTGACCGTACCTCCCCACACCAGCTGATCATACCTCCCCACACCAGCTGACCGCAACTCCTCACACCAGCTGACCATACCTCCCCACCCCAGCTGACCATACCTCCCCACACCAGCTGACCATACCTCCCCACACCAGTTGACCATACCTCCTCACACCAGCTGACCTTACCTCCCCACACCAGCTGACCGTACCTCCCCACACCAGCTGACCGTACCTCCCCACACCAGCTGACCATACCTCCCCACACCAGCTGACCGTACCTCCCCACACCAGCTGACCATACCTCCTCACACCAGCTGACCGTACCTGCCCACGCCAGCTGACCATACCTCCTCACACCAGCTGACCGTACCTCCCCCCACACCAGCTGACCATACCTCCTCACACCAGCTGACCATACCTCCTCACACCAGCTGACCGTACCTCCCCACACCAGCTGATCATACCTCCCCACACCAGCTGACCATACCTCCCCACTCCAGCTGACCGTACCTCCTCACACCAGCTGACCGTACCTGCCCACACCAGCTGACCGTACCTTCCCACACCAGCTGACTGTACCTCCTCACACCAGCTGACCGTACCTCCCCACACCAGTTGACCATACCTCCCCACACCAGCTGACCGTACCTCCCCACACCAGCTGACCATACCTCCCCACACCAGCTGACCATACCTGCCCACACCAGCTGACCATACCTCCCCACACCAGCTGACCATACCTGCCCACACCAGCTGACCATACCTCCCCACACCAGCTGACCATACCTGCCCACACCAGCTGACCGTACCTCCCCACACCAGCTGACCATACCTCCCCATACCAGCTGACCGTACCTCCCCACACCAGCTGACCGTACCTCCCCACACCAGCTGACCGTACCTCCTCACACCAGCTGACCGTACCTGCCCACACCAGCTGACCGTACCTCCCCACATCAGCTGACCGTACCTCCACACATCAGCTGACCGTACCTCCTCACACCAGCTGACCGTACCTCCCCCCCCCCCCACACCAGCTGACCGTACCTCCTCACACCAGCTGACCGTACCCCCCCCCCCCCCCCACACCAGCTGACCGTACCTCCTCCGCACCAGCTGACCATACCTCCCCACACCAGCTGACCGTACCTCCCCACACCATCTGACCGTACCTCCCCACACCAGCTGACCGTACCTGCCCACACCAGCTGACCGTACCTCCCCACACCAGCTGACCGTACCTCCCCACACCAGCTGACCGTACCTCCTCACACCAGCTGACCGTACCTCCCCCCACACCAGCTGACCTTACCTCCTCCACACCAGCTGACCATACCTCCCCACACCAGCTGACCGTACCTCCCCTCCCCCCACACCAGCTGACCGTACCTCCTCCACACCAGCTGACCATACCTCCCCACACCAGCTGACCGTACCTCCCCCCCCCACACCAGCTGACCATACCTCCCCACACCAGCTGACCGTACCTCCCCCCCCCCCACACCAGCTGACCGTACATCCCCACACCAGCTGACCATACCTCCCCACACCAGCTGACCGTACCTCCCCACACCAGCTGACCGTACCTCCTCACACCAGCTGACCATACCTCCTCACACCAGCTGACCGTACCTCCCCACACCAGCTGACCGTACCTCCCCACACCAGCTGACCGTACCTCCTCACACCAGCTGACCGTACCTCCCCACACCAGCTGACCGTACCTGCCCACACCAGCTGACCGTACCTCCCCACACCAGCTGACCGTACCTCCCCACACCAGCTAGCTACCTGCCCATACAGCTGATCGCCTTCCCGTGTCTTCCCCCTCCCCTGACCGCCAGCGACCCGCTCCATTTCAGACGTACACCGGCTCCATCCTGGTGGCGGTGAACCCGTACCAGATCCTGCCCATATACACCGCCGAGCAGATCAAACTCTACCGCGACAAGAAGATCGGCGAACTGCCGCCGCACATCTTCGCCATCGGAGACAACTGCTACGCCAACATGAAGCGCCAGAAGACCGACCAGTGCATCGTCATCAGGTGGGTCGTAGTGATACATGTGACGTCATATGTGTCATGTGTATCACTGGTGTGACGTCATATGTGTCAGGTGGGTCACTGGTGTGACGTCATCCTTACTAGGTGGACGGTTGGTGTGACGTTAAAGTCATCGCACGCTGATTTGCCGCCGTATTTCGAGTGACAGGAGCAGTGTATCGTCGTCTTCCATCAGCGGTGACGTCATAATACGCCGATGTTACGCCATAAGCTACGGTACGGGACGAGACGCCGCTGGTTCCGTGAGGAAGCTGCCGTGAATGCCCGTTTTCGATTCTGGAACGGGTTGGAATTCGCTCCGTTTACTGCCAGGTTGGTGGCCAGGAAGTGCCATGGGTACGGACCTACGGTTGTCATCGCCGTGCCTGGCCATAGTCCCCACGTTTGTCTTTGACTTGTATTTTAACATCATTGACGCGGTTTGCATGCGTTAAATGGCGTCTAGCTTGGGGCATCAGACGTCCGACTCTCATCTGTCCAGCCTCTGACCGTTCCTGCATGAGCCCACGATGGTGCTGCCACTATGGAGAGTCAGCTCTCCAGGCAGTCGCCAACACCTGCCGAGCGAGGCGCCAGCCGGTCAGGCCTGCACCTTTCCTCCCGCCGGTGTGCCGTGAAAAACGCCAGGCACGCTCGGCCAGCCGGGCTGTGTTTTCGGCGGGGAATGCTGCAGGGGTAAGGCGTCTCGTGGTGGGACGGTGCCCGGGCCGGCCACTGTCTGGCGGTCAGCGGACAAAAACGGCCGCACCTCTACACACTGCACAGCTGGAAGAGCACAGCTGGAGGAGCCTGCCGCGGTGCCGACCGGGCTCGGTACCCCGCAGGGCACCGAAACACGGCCTGCACCAGGTGGCCGGCTAACGGGTGTAATGTGTGCTGCATCGCCTTATGCCGCTCACGGACACAGTCAGCACAGTGTGATGTGTGCTGTATCGCCTTATGGTCGCTCACGGACACAGTCAGCACAGTGTGATGTGTGCTTCATCGCCTTATGGCCGCTCACGGACACAGTCAGCACAGTGTGATGTGTGCTGCATCGCCTTATGGCCGCTCACGGACACAGTCAGCACAGTGTGATGTGTGCTGCATCGCCTTATGGCCGCTCACGGACACAGTCAGCACAGTGTAATGTGTGCTGTATCGCCTTATGGTCGCTCACGGACACAGTCAGCACAGTGTGATGTGTGCTGTATCGCCTTATGGTCGCTCACGGACACAGTCAGCACAGTGTGATGTGTGCTGCATCGCCTTATGGTCGCTCACGGACACAGTCAGCACAGTGTGATGTATGCTGTATCGCCTTATGGTCGCTCACGGACACAGTCAGCACAGTGTGATGTGTGCTGCATCGCCTTATGGCCGCTCACGGACACAGTCAGCACAGTGTGATGTGTGCTTCATCGCCTTATGGCCGCTCACGGACACAGTCAGCACAGTGTGATGTGTGCTGCATCGCCTTATGGATGCTCACGGACACAGTCAGCACAGTGTGATGTGTGCTGCATCGCCTTATGGCCGCTCACGGACACAGTCAGCACAGTGTGATGTGTGCTGCATCGCTTTATGGCCGCTCACGGACACAGTCAGCTCAGTGTGATGGATGTATTATGTGCTGGTGGCTGAGAGGCTGTGTTGGTGGCTGAGAGACAGTCAGCACAGTGTGATGGATGAATTATGTGCTGGTGGCTGAGAGACTGTGTTGAAGATTAACGTTATAGACGTCCGGACTTCTGCCGTTCCGGGCTCAACATGGCAGTCCTAGGCGCCGTTCCGGGCTCACCATAGCAGTTATATGCGCCGTTCCGGGCTCACCATGACAGTCCTAGGCGCCGTTCCGGGCTCACCATGGCAGTTATATGCGCCGTTCCGGGCTCAACATGGCAGTTCTACTGGCCGTTCCGGGCTCAACATGGCAGTTATATGCGCCGTTCCGGGCTCACCATGGCAGTCCTAGGCGCCGTTCCGGGCTCACCATGGCAGTTATATGCGCCGTTCCGGGCTCAACATGGCAGTCCTAGGCGCCGTTCCGGGCTCACCATGGCAGTTATATGCGCCGTTCCGGGCTCATCATAGCAGTCCTAGGCGCCGTTCCGGGCTCACCATGGCAGTTATATGCGCCGTTCCGGGCTCAACATGGCAGTTCTACTGGCCGTTCCGGGCTCACCATGGCAGTTATATGCGCCGTTCCGGGCTCAACATGACAGTTCTACTCGCCGTTCCGGGCTCACCATGGCAGTCCTAGGCGCCGTTCCGGGCTCACCATGGCAGTTATATGCGCCGTTCCGGGCTCATCATAGCAGTCCTAGGCGCCGTTCCGGGCTCACCATGGCAGTTATATGCGCCGTTCCGGGCTCAACATGGCAGTTCTACTGGCCGTTCCGGGCTCAACATGGCAGTTATATGCGCCGTTCCGGGCTCACCATGGCAGTCCTAGGCGCCGTTCCGGGCTCACCATGGCAGTTATATGCGCCGTTCCGGGCTCATCATAGCAGTCCTAGGCGCCGTTCCGGGCTCACCATGGCAGTTATATGCGCCGTTCCGGGCTCAACATGGCAGTTCTACTGGCCGTTCCGGGCTCACCATGGCAGTTATATGCGCCGTTCCGGGCTCAACATGGCAGTTCTACTCGCCGTTCCGGGCTCACCATGGCAGTCCTAGGCGCCGTTCCGGGCTCACCATGGCAGTTATATGCGCCGTTCCGGGCTCATCATAGCAGTCCTAGGCGCCGTTCCGGGCTCACCATGGCAGTTATATGCGCCGTTCCGGGCTCAACATGGCAGTTCTACTGGCCGTTCTGGGCTCACCATGGCAGTTATATGCGCCGTTCCGGGCTCAACATGGCAGTTCTACTGGCCGTTCCGGGCTCACCATGGCAGTTATATGCGCCGTTCCGGGCTCAACATGGCAGTTCTACTGGCTGTTCCGGGCTCACCATGGCAGTTATATGCGCCGTTCCGGGCTCAACATGGCATTCCTAGGCGCCGTTCCGGGCTCACCATGGCAGTCCTAGGCGCCGTTCCGGGCTCACCATGGCAGTCCTAGGCGCCGTTCCGGGCTCACCATGGCAGTTATATGCGCCGTTCCGGGCTCATCATGGCAGTTCTACTCGCCGTTCCGGGCTCACCATGGCAGTTATATGCGCCGTTCCGGGCTCACCATGACAGTCCTAGGCGCCGTTCCGGGCTCACCATGGCAGTTATATGCGCCGTTCCGGGCTCAACATGGCAGTTCTACTCGCCGTTCCGGGCTCACCGTGGCAGTTATATGCGCCGTTCCGGGCTCAACATGGCAGTTCTACTCGCCGTTCCGGGCTCACCATGGCAGTTTTAGGCGCCGCTCCGGGCTCAACATGGCAGTTCTACTCGCCGTTCCGGACTCAACATATTTGTTACGGGTATGCATCGAATATAAACACAGTCTTGGTGATTGCCAAAGTTTTGGTTTGGGAAGACAGGCGCGTGTTAACTCCTGTGGCCAGGAGTTACACGCGCCCTGGAGGTGGACGAAATCCGCCCACCCCTAAGGTTTATCGAGGATAGCGCAAAAACGGCGGCGGGCAGCGCCGCCGTTTTTTTGCATACCTGTTCGGAAATTAACTGCCCACATTATGTAAAATTCTTGACCCCGGGTCATCTCAAGTCAGGTCACCAGACCAGGTCACGTGATGACCACACCTCCAAAACGTTTGCGGTAGTACCGCAGCCCCAGTTTTAGGTCGATCGGTTTTAAACTTGCAGGATTTCATAAGGTCATAGATACCTACAATTTGTGTATCTCGGATTTATAATATCGGTGACCTTAGGTCGGGCCAATTTCGTGACCGCCAACACTGTGTTGTAAATAACTATTGACATAAGGCAGATAGAGAAATGAAAACGGTACCAATGTGTTTGTCTCGTCGAGACACGTCTCTTAATATGCAATATGACCTACTTAGGTCACCACTTGACCTTGACCTGAGGTCAAATTTTTCAGTTGACCTAACCTGGTCAACACGAATATGATTATAAGTGCCTGTACGACACAAACACGATGGCGTCAAAGGTATTGCTTTATCTTTATTAGGTAAAAAGTTAGTTGCGAAAAGCTTTTTTGCCTAAAAATAACCTTTTTGATATTTGATTACCTCTGGAGCGGCGGAGCCTAAACTATTGACCTGAGCTCATATCTGAGGACATCAAATGCGATTGCATTTTTCAAGAGCTTTCGAATGTTTTTTTCCTTCTCTCGTTTGTTCCTAGCTATCATAGTTCCCGATATATTGGGGGGGGGGGGGGTGTTCGAAGCGAAGTCCTAAACCTGAAAATCTGGCCTTTGATGACCTCTGGTGACCTCAATATTGACCTGACTTAAAAAAGACCGATATACTTTCGATAGAGCTTGTCTCGAGCTATCGAACACCCTTTTCCGTTTATCTCCACGTTGCGTGATTTTCGAGATCATGGGGGGGGGGCGAAATCCCTCCCCCCCCCCTCCAGGGCGTGTTATTATCAGAGGCCCTCCAGGGCGCGTGTTAATATGTATGATGGAATTTAGTGAAAGCGTCGCACAATGACATCTAACCTTCTCTCACCTGGCTTGCTTGACCTGACCTGACCTGACCTGACCTGACCTGACCTGACCTGACCTGACCTGACCTGACCTGACCTGACCTGACCTGACCTGACCTGACCTGGCATTTTTGCAGCGGTGAGTCGGGAGCGGGTAAGACGGAGAGCACCAAGCTGATTCTGCAGTACCTGGCCGCCATATCAGGCAAACACTCGTGGATCGAACAGCAGATTCTGGAGGCCAACCCCATCCTGGAAGGTACGGCACTTCAGCAAAACAGGCTCGAGGGGTGATCACTGTCTGTATTTAGGATGGGTGATCACTGTCTGTATTTAGGAGAGGTGATCACTGTCTGTATTTAGGAGGGGTGATCACTGTCTGTATTTAAGAGGGGTAATCACTGTCTGTATTTAAGAGGGGTGATCACTGTCTGTATTTAGGAGGGGTGATCACTGTCTGTATTTAGGAGGGGTGATCACTGTCTGTATTTAGGAGGGGTGATCACTGTCTGTATTTAGGAGGGGTGATCACTTTCTGTATTTAGGATGAGTGACCACTGTCTGTATTAAGGAGGGTTGATCACTGTAGTAATTAGGAGGGGTGATCACGGTCTGTATTTAGGAGGGGTGATCACTGTATGTATTTAGGAGGGGTGATCACTGTCTGTATTTAGGAGGGGTGACCACTGTCTGTATTTAGGATGGGTGATCACTGTCTGTATTTAGGAGGGGTGATCACTGTCTGTATTTAGGAGGGATGATCACTGTCTGTATTTAGGAGAGGTGATCACTGTCTGTATTTAGGAGGGATGATGACTGTCTGTATTTAGGAGGGGTGATCACTGTCTGTATTTAGGAGAGGTGATCACTGTCTGTATTTAGGAGGGGTGACCACTGTCTGTATTTAGGTGGGGTGATGACTGTCTGTATTTAGGAGAGGTGATCGCTGTCTGTATTTAGGAGGGGTGATCACTGTCTGTATTTAGGTGGGGTGATCACTGTCTGTATTTAGGAGAGGTGATCACTGTCTGTATTTAGGAGGGGTGATCACTGTCTGTATTTAGGAGGGGTGATCACAGTCTGTATTTAGGAGGGGTGATCACTTTCTGTATTTAGGATGAGTGACCACTGTCTGTATTTAGGAGGGATGATGACTGTCTGTATTTAGGATGGGTGATCACTGTCTGTATTTAGGAGGGGTGATCACTGTCTGTATTTAGGAGGGGTGATCACTGTCTGTATTTAGGAGGGATGATGACTGTCTGTATTTAGGAGGGGTGATCACTGTCTGTATTTAGGAGAGGTGATCACTGTCTGTATTTAGGAGGGGTGGCCACTGTCTGTATTTAGGTGGGGTGATCACTGTCTGTATTTAGGAGAGGTGATCACTGTCTGTATTTAGGAGGGGTGATCACTGTCTGTATTTAGGTGGGGTGATCACTGTCTGTATTTAGGAGAGGTGATCACTGTCTGTATTTAGGAGGGGTGATCACTGTCTGTATTTAGGAGGGGTGATCACTGTCTGTATTTAGGAGGGGTGATCACTTTCTGTATTTAGGATGAGTGACCACTGTCTGTATTTAGGAGGGATGATGACTGTCTGTATTTAGGATGGGTGATCACTGTCTGTATTTAGGAGGGGTGATCACTGTCTGTATTTAGGAGGGATGATCACTGTCTGTATTTAGGAGGGATGATGACCGTCTGTATTTAGGAGGGATGATGACTGTCTGTATTTAGGAGGGGTGATTACTGTCTGTATTTAGGAGGGGTGATCACTGTCTGTATTTAGAAGGGGTGATCACTGTCTGTATTTAGGAGGGGTGATCACTGTCTGTATTTAGCAGGGATGATGACTGTCTGTATTTAGGAGGGATGATCACTGTCTGTATTTAGGAGGGATGATGACTGTCTGTATTTAGGAGGGGTGACCACTGTCTGTATTTAGGAGGGATGATCACTGTCTGTATTTAGGAGGGATGATGACTGTCTGTATTTAGGAGGGATGATCACTATCTGTATTTAGGAGGGGTGATCACTGTCTGTATTTAGGAGGGGTGATCACTGTCTGTATTTAGGAGGGGTGATCACTGTCTGTATTTAGGAGGGGTGATCACTGTCTGTATTTAGGAGGGATGATGACTGTCTGTATTTAGGATGGGTGATCACTGTCTGTATTTAGGAGGGGTGATCACTGTCTGTATTTAGGAGGGATGATGACTGTTTGTATTTAGGAGGGGTGATCACTGTCTGTATTTAGGAGGGGTGATCACTGTCTGTATTTAGGAGGGGTGATCACTGTCTGTATTTACTTCCTGAAGAGGTTTATGTGTGCACGTTGTGTCGAAACTTCGTGGATCGTGATATCGATCGTGAAAGCAAAACTGAATGACTGGTTTCTTTCATTGTTTTTTTCTTTCTATTTGTCATTTTTTGCTTTCATTGACCTTAGTGTTCAGATTATTGCGGCCGTCACATGACCGTTACTTTATCTTCCCCATGTCTCGGTAGCCTTCGGCAACGCCAAGACGGTCCGTAACGACAACTCCTCCCGGTTCGGCAAGTACATCGACATCCACTTCAACGACCAGGGTACCATCGAGGGCGCCCGGATTGAGCAGTACCTGCTGGAGAAGTCGCGGATCGTGTCGCAGAACAGCGACGAGCGCAACTACCACGTGTTCTACTGCATGCTGGCCGGCATGACGAAGGAGCAGAAGCAACAGCTGGAGCTGCAGGCGCCCACCAACTACCGCTACCTCACCGGGGTGAGGCTCAGTAACGGCACTGACAGGGGATGCCACTGATGTGCTTTGGAATTGTTTGCGTACTTATTCTACCGCCATGGTATAAATAACGCAACGGGTCAGAAATGCGTACCATGGTATAAATAACGCAACGGGTCAGAAATGCGTACCATGGTATAAATAACGCAACGGGTCAGAAATGCGTACCATGGTATAAATAACGCAACGGGTCAGAAATGCGTACCATGGTATAAATAACGCAACGGGTCAGAAATGCGTATTTGCATGATTTTGTGCTTTGTAGTTATTTGCACAAATTAGAATACCGTTCAAAGTATCCAAATGAAACAGAAAATATTTCTTTGTCGTATTTTTGAAATATTTCGGAACAGATAGTTAATTTAGTCAATCTTACTTCGTCGTCCCACTGCACAGAGTTAGCTACAGCTGTCACCAGCTGAAGCCGTGGAGTCACCTGTCTGTCACTCTGTGCTCCGATCGATCACCAATATCGTGCCACCCCGGCGCTGACTTTGTCACTAACATCGTCCCACCCGGCGCTGACTCTGTCACCAATATCGTCCCACCCGGCGCTGACTCTGTCACCAATATCGTCCCACCCGGCGCTGACTCTGTCGCCAACATCGTCCCACCCGGCGCTGACTCTGTCACCAATATCGTCCCACCCGGCGCTGACTCTGTCACCAATATCGTCCCACCTGGCGCTGACTCTGTCACCAATATCGTCCCACCCGGCGCTGACTCTGTCACCAATATCGTCCCACCCGGCGCTGACTCTGTCACCAATATCGTCCCACCCGGCGCTGACTCTGTCACCAATATCGTCCCACCCCGGCGCTGACTCTGTCACCAATATCGTCCCACCCGGCGCTGACTCTGTCACCAATATCGTCCCACCCGGCGCTGACTCTGTCACCAATATCGTCCCACCCGGCCCTGACTCTGTCACCAATATCGTCCCACCCGGCGCTGACTCTGTCACCAATATCGTCCCACCCGGCGCTGACTTTGTCACCAATATCGTCCCACCCGGCGCTGACTCTGTCACCAATATCGTCCCACCCGGCGCTGACTCTGTCACCAATATCGTTCCACCCGGCGCTGACTCTGTCACCAATATCGTCCCACCCGGCGCTGACTCTGTCACCAATATCGTCCCACCCGGCGGTGACTCTGTCACCAATATCGTCCCACCCGGCGCTGACTCTGTCACCAATATCGTCCCACCCGGCGCTGACTCTGTCACCAATATCGTCCCACCCGGCGCTGACTCTGTCACCAATATCGTTCCACCCGGCGCTGACTCTGTCACCAATATCGTCCCACCCGGCGCTGACTCTGTCACCAATATCGTCCCACCCGGCGGTGACTCTGTCACCAATATCGTCCCACCCGGCGCTGACTCTGTCACCAATATCGTCCCACCCGGCGCTGACTCTGTCACCAATATCGTCCCACCCCGGCGCTGACTCTGTCACCAATATCGTCCCACCCGGCGCTGACTCTGTCACCAATATCGTCCCACCCGGCGCTGACTCTGTCACCAATATCGTCCCACCCCGGCGCTGACTCTGTCACCAATATCGTCCCACCCCGGCGCTGACTCTGTCACCAATATCGTCCCACCCGGCGGTGACTCTGTCACCAATATCGTCCCACCCGGCGCTGACTTTGTCACCAATATCGTCCCACCTCGGCGCTGAGGATTCTCAGTAATTGCTGATAGCGGCGTGCCACGGACGGTCAGTAATTCCCTCTGAACAATAGCGCCGTGGCGGCGGCTGACCTGGCGACCTGGCGAGCTGCCGGGCCTGGGCCGGCCGCTCACGTCACTGAGAACCGTGGCATCCGTCCGGTCATACCGGCCGATAACAGCTGACTCGAAAGTCGGATCCGTCCGGTTATACCGGCCGATAACACCTGACTCGAAAGTCGGATCTGTCCGGTTATACCGGCCGATAACACCTGACTCGAAAGTCGGATCCGTCCGGTCATACCGGCCGATAACACCTGACTCGAAAGTCGGATCCGTCCGGTCATACCGGCCGATAACACCTGACTCGAAAGTCGGATCATATCGCACGGCAGCCGATAGTAACAGACGTTTGGCGAGATTGTGTCGTCTGTTGTGTTTCATCTGATGGATAGTTTCCGGCAAAATGACACTTTGTCTGTTTATATTAACTGTATGTTTTTCGTTTTGAAGAAGAGTAGAAATATTATCGTGGAGTCTGCCGTATTTGCCAGTACGTACGGATTCCTGTTAAATGCCACGCTGTCAGCAGAGCATTGATTAGTTTTCGTTTTGTATGTATTCTGAAGTCCACGTAGACATGTCCGGGATATCCTGTAAGATCATAGAATATTCGGTGCAACAGTGCCAATGACTAATTTTAGTGTAGACTGTAGATATTCGTAGTGCGGCCTGCGTGCATTTCCCACGGCTAAATTTGACGCCATGACGCATAGCGCATAAATTTGACGCCATGACGATCTGTGTCATTCGATTTTATGGTCGATCTTTCTGTACGTCACATGCTTTGTCTTCTGCCACCTCATCTGCATGCTCTGAAGGCTGACGCATGATGCGGAACATTGCCAGCGCCTTTCACGATTCCGCTCTTGTCGAGCTCGGCGGTACGTGAAGTAAAACGTCAGTCGCTTCATGGGTTCTCCATAGGAGGCTGAGTGCAAGTGTCCACAGAGGGGTACCCCTGAGTGTCCGATGATGATCAGGGCTTTCTCACCCATGAGTGTCCGATGATGATCAGGGCTTTTTCACCCATGAGTGTCCGATGATGATCAGGGGTTTCTCACCCATGAGTGCCCGATGATGATCAGGGCTTTCTCACCCCTGAGTGCCCGATGATGATCAGGGCTTTCTCATCCATGAGTGCCCGATGATGATCAGGGCTTTCTCACCCCTGAGTGCCCGATGATGATCAGGACTTTCTCACCCCTGAGTGCCCGATGATGATCAGGGCTTTCTCACCCCTGAGTGCCCGATGATGATCAGGGCTTTCTCACCCCTGAGTGCCCGATGATGATCAGGGCTTTCTCACCCCTGAGTGTTCGAGCAGCTGCTGGGGTCGAACGACACACGTTTTAGAACTAAGGTGCACTTTTCGTGGACCCGGTGATGTTGCGTGAGATTGAGGCACTGACGGGGGAGCGCTAGGTATGATCGTCTTCAAACTGAGCGTGCTTCTGCTGTCGATTTCACGTCTCACGGCACCGCAGTCTGCGTCTGTCTGTCTGTGACGTTCGGACGTTCGTCTGTCTGTGTCTGTGTCAGGGTGTCTATCTGTCTGTCTCAGGGCGGCACCATCACGTCTAACATCTGTCTGTCTGTGACGTTCGGACGTTCGTCTGTCTGTGTCTGTGTCAGAGTGTCTATCTGTCTGTCTCAGGGCGGCACCATCACGTCTAACATCTGTCTGTCTGTGACGTTCGGACGTTCGTCTGTCTGTGTCTGTGTCAGGGTGTCTATCTGTCTGTCTCAGGGCGGCACCATCACGTCTAACATCTGTCTGTCTGTGACGTTCGGACGTTCGTCTGTCTGTGTCTGTGTCAGGGTGTCTATCTGTCTGTCTCAGGGCGGCACCATCACGTCTAACATCTGTCTGTCTGTGACGTTCGGACGTTCGTCTGTCTGTGTCTGTGTCAGGGTGTCTATCTGTCTGTCTCAGGGCGGCACCATCTCGTCTAACATCTGTCTGTCTGTGACGTTCGTCTGTCTGTCTGTCTGTGTGTCTGTCTCAGTGTGTCTATCTGTCTGTATCAGGGCGGAACCATCACGTCTAACATCTGTCTGTCTGTGACGTTCGTCTGTCTGTGTGTCTGTGTGTCTGTGTCAGGGTGTCTATCTGTCTGTCTCAGGGTGTCTATCTGTCTGTCTCAGGGTGTCTATCTGTCTGTTTCAGGGTGTCTATCTGTCTGTCTCAGGGCGGCACCATCACGTGTGAGGGCCGCGATGACGCCGCCGAGTTCGTCAGTCTGTGTGTCTGTCTCAGGGTGTCTATCTGTCTGTCTCAGGGCGGCACCATCACGTGTGAGGGCCGCGATGACGCCGCCGAGTTCGCCGACATCCGCTCGGCGATGAAGGTGCTGATGTTCAGCGACACCGACATCTGGGAGGTGCTCAAACTGCTGGCCGCCATCCTGCACATGGGCAACATCAAGTTCGACCCCACCGTCGTCGGTGAGTGGGTGTTGCGCTGAACTGTAGGGTGGTGCAGGCTAGGGTCGGACTGAGACGTGACTGTAGTAGAGCTGAGATGTGGCTGTGTCAGTAGGCTGGGACCTACTGCAGGCTAGCCTGGTGACTGGATTGCAGCCGACATCTGGCAGGGGGAATAGGCGGCACTGCGCTGGGCCGTTATTCAGTAGGTACAATTATTTAGGTTACGATATTGGTGTTGGGTATCGTCAGGCACGCTATGAACAGGATTTGCAAGGTTTAGCAAGACAATATGTTGCATACAGTCCCCTGTCTGTAATGTGTAAACAGCCTACAACTTATTGGTAATATAAATTTTGTCAATTTCTGTTAATGTTCATAGTATACTGGAAATGATGTTACTTCTGTCAAACTCAAGTGCTACCTTGGCTTTTAACCGTCCTCCCCCGCAGACAACCTGGACTCGTCCCTCTTCTAACCACCGTCCTCCCCCCCGCAGACAACCTGGACTCGTCCGAGGTGCGCGACATGACCAACGTGAACCGATGCGCCAAGCTGCTGGGCGCGGCGCCTCAGGCGCTGGGCATGGCCATCACATCTCGCACCATCTTCGCTCAGGGAGAGACGGTGGTACGTGGCGGGGGTGGGGTACGGACTATCTCTGCCAGTCTCAACCAGTGTTGGATTTTTCCTTTCATGACCTGAGGCCATTCTTATAAAACAAAAGTCGAGCCGTGGCTCGATTTTTTTTAAAAAGAATGGCCTCAGGACTGGAAATTTGTTATGTTTGGGCAGTGTGTAAAATATCTGCATATTATTTGTCTTTGCTGCTGCATTTCCGAGGCGCTGTTTCGACCCAAAACATCTCCTGCGCCGGGTCCTGGGGCCATTCTTTAAAAAAAAATCGAGTCACGGCTCGATTTTTTTAAAAATAAGAACGGCCTCTGGTCCCGGAGAGTAAAATCCATACATAGGTGGAGAGTGAAATTTTCTTGTTTGGAAAATTAAGGTTTTCATTTTGGAAAGCTATATTTTACTTAGAAAGAACAAATACCTGATTTGTAATAGATATTAAATCCTTGTGAAGAAACTGAAATTTATTATAATTATCATGCCGATAAGATCAGGTGAAAAGAGAGCAAATTTCCAGAACAAAATGAAGAGAGCAAAATTCTTTGAACCCAAAAAGTCCAGAAAATTGCACAAAATTCAAGGCTGGTCTCAACCCAGTCCCAGGGAGGGGGATGGTGGTACGTGGTGGGGCTGGGGTACAGACTATCTGCCAGTCTAATCTCGGGCCCGGGGGAGGGGGGGGGGGGACGTTACGTTTTCTTATTGTAAGGTACCAGCATCTGACACGCTTCGTTTGTTGATAATGTGTTAAGCGTTTTATATATTTTCCACTTCATCCAGATTCCAGTCCTTAGTCTATCCGCAGAACATCTGCGACTGGTGAAATCGCGTCGGTGTGATGTGTATTGTGAACTGGACTGATGTATTGCTAATACAGGCAAAATTATCTTTAATATATAATTATTATCCAGGCAGAACTTCTCGTACGCCTGTAAAAGCGTACAACTGTCCATTTAGTCAGTCAGTTGACGGTGCAGAGCTGTGTAGCGCTCTGTCTCAGCCGTTTTATTCCGGAGTGTCGCTGCGGCCTTGTCCGGGAGCCCGCCTGCCCTCTGACTGTCATCGTGACCCCCCGCTGTCCGCAGAGGTCGCTGCTGTCGGTGGACCAGGCCATGGACGTGCGCGACGCCTTCTGTAAGGGCATCTACGGACGGCTGTTCGTCTGGATTGTCAGCAAGATCAACTCGGCCATCTACCGGCCCAAGAACACGTTCCGCTCCTGCATCGGCGTCCTGGACATCTTCGGCTTCGAGAACTTCCGCACCAACAGGTGAGATAACGGTTCCATTAACAGGTGAGGCAAAAAATGCAAATAAAGCTTAAAGTGTGGATATAACACAAGCATGCGTTGTTTTATCGTTCGCTTCATTCGACGTATTTCTTTATGAATCCAAATTAACTTAACACGTACACTCTTGACTCGTAACACGTACACTCTTGTCAGTCAGGTATTTTCCCCTCCTATTGATAGACTGAACGTGTCCATGCCTTTTTCCTAAGAAGACTCTTTCATGTCCAGCCTCATCATCGCTAATCTAGTAAACTCCGTAACAAAACTAAAATGCATGCTTCCCGCTCTCATCCCTCTCTCCAGCTTCGAGCAGTTCTGCATCAACTTCGCCAACGAGAACCTGCAGCAGTTCTTCGTGCAGCACATCTTCAAGCTTGAGCAGGAGGAGTACAACCTGGAGGCCATCAACTGGCACCATATTGAGTTCGTCGACAACCAGGACGCGCTCGACATGATCGCCATCCGGCCGCTGAACATCATGGCGCTGATCGACGAGGAGAGCAAGTTCCCCAAGGTACGCCACGGAGAATGCTGAGATGGTGGTGGCAGTGTTTCCCCTGGGTGTAACTGAGGCGGAGGCCAGGGGCGGGAGGAGGGGCGGGAGGCCAGGGGCGGGTTGATATTCCTGTCTGAGCGCGTCGTGTTGGAGCCAGCTAAGAGTCAGATATAATGGTAACATACTCAGCCTCGCCGTGGTGCCATTCGACAGCGGCGGTTCGCGGACGGCGCTTCTTTGTTAATGATACACACAGTGCTTTAACATGACACAAGTGGTACAAGTCCGGTCCGAGTTGCCGTGTTGTCTATTCAGCCGACTGACCTGGCGGCTGTCGCTCCGCAGGGCACGGACCGGACCATGCTGAACAAGCTGCACAAGCAACACGGAGACAACGTCAACTACCTGAAGCCAAAGTCGGACATGAACGCCTCGTTCGGCATGAACCACTTCGCCGGCGTGGTCTTCTATGACGCCAGAGGTACGTCTGTCCGGCGCTGTGTCAGAAAGAGTCGGGGGGTCGCTTAGGGAGAATGCCTCGTCACCGAATTCATGCCATCTAGTGATCAGATTAGTTAACAGGTTCATGAGCTGGTCACGTGCTGTGCGAGGAGGAACCATTGATTCGCTGTTGCCAGCGCTATGGTTTCATATAAGCCGACTTAAAAACACCGTACTATGACTAAGCCGATCACGCAAAGGTGAATGCACATGTTGCATGTTCAGTATTTAAATCTGGGTAGATTATAAATGAATAGTTGATTGACCATTGTTGCGTTGCCTCAGCTACTTTGCGGGCCTCGTTGTATGCACCACGTAATCTTACTGATCCGTGCCGAGGCAGTGCGGTGTAGCTAACATCTGTTTCTGCCGCAGGGTTCCTGGAGAAGAACCGCGACTCGTTCAGTGCCGACCTGATGCAGATTGTGCACAGCTCCACCAACAAGTTCATGCACACGCTGTTCCAGGAGGACCTCAACATGGGCTCAGGTGGGACGAGACGGCCGGTGGTACACCGTGTGCCAGCTACCGGGGCGGGGACACCTAAACACATGGTCTAGACGTGTCATGGAGGTGTCCTGAAATGACCTAAAACCACCGCTCCAACGTTACAGCACTTCCTGCTTCCTGCCATGCTTCGTTTGTCCATGTCTGTATCAGTACTCAGCATAAAGACCCACCGACGAAGCATTGTATTTCCTTTTTATTTGCATGACCAAATTAGTGTCACGGGGCTGGCACAATTTGTACTTACTCTACACGAGTATATGCCAACCATTGCTCCTCCTTGTGTGCTCGACCTCTCGATTTACCCCGGCCTCTGTGTCTGCAGAGACGAGGAAGAAGGCGCCCACGCTGTCGACGCAGTTCAAGAAGTCGCTGGACTCGCTGATGCGCACCCTTTCCATCTGCCAGCCGTTCTTCATCCGCTGTGTCAAGCCCAACGAGTTCAAGAAGCCCATGGTGAGAACACAACATCAACTGTGGATGTTCGTATTTACACGCTAATGGCCGTTTGAGGGTACATGGGACGATTCTTTGAGATGTGCCACGCAGTTAATGCAACGTTGCGGTGGCTCTCCGGAAGGGTAGAGCTATACAAGCTTGTTTGTATTGTCACTGGTGTCCTTGAAAGCCTGACTGTGACCGCATGCATCGGTTGCACTCCACACTTGAGACAATATTCCGACATTCGCAGGCGCGTGTTATTGCACTAATAGACGGCACACCGCCACTCCCCTGCCGCTCAGCACACCTGTGTGTTTGTGGGGGGAGGGGGTATCCTGACACTCTGACGGACACCTGCGGCCGCGCTCAGGGAGAGTGGTCGTGGCCCGAGTACGCATGTGTGTGGAGCGTGAGATGTGTGCGGTGATCGCCGACATCAGGACGGTGTGGTGGGCTGAACTGATCGCGGTCAGCTGTGTGCAGTTTGTTTTAAAAGTGTGGATGTCGGAGGGTATACGTGATCTGTGGATGTGTTGCGTCATCAGGTGTCGTAGATTACGTGCGGTCGGGTGTGTGGGGCGATAGCTAATATAGCAATCAGGTGCCGTCTGTTGGGGCCCCCGACAAACACCACGATAACCACGTATGCTTCTCGGAGGGCTGTATTCAGCCATACGCTCATCTATTTTAAGCTGAATTATCTCTGTTGCAACTTTATCGATTGGATAGTGCATGTGTCAAGGCAAGTGGTTCTCAAATATGCGGTAATTGAATTACTCCACTTAGGATAATGGAGCTTCCGGGCTGGGTTAGTGGCGATTGAGAAGCTGAGTGAGAACTTAAAGCTGATACCTACGTTTGATAATGGCGCACAAAGCTCATACCTAATCTATGCCAGTTTTGGTTTCACTTTACCAAAATTATCACAAAGAACATCAAAATCACTTAACACTAAATAACGCTCACTACGTGTTACGGTTCGCGTGTTTATAATTGTTATACGCTGGGAGCCACTGTTTTGAACAAAAAGCAAGATGTCGACTTTGTCTACTTATATTACTGTTTATAGGTGGCACTAGTAGTAAACGCCTGAAGTGATGCTGTACCGCAATGATTGAAGTCTACTTATAAACCTGTTCCTAGGTGGCACTAGTAGTAAACGCCTGAAGTGATGCTGTACCGCATTGCTTGAGGACGAGAACTGTGATCTGCGCAATGGGAAAGGAGTAACGAGTTATCTGGTCATCGAAAGTAGATAACTATACCATTGACGCTGAGAACCACTGTGTTATGACATGTGCAAAAATGAAGACTATAGTGGGGAACTGTCCCCAAGTGAAAGGCATGTTATCGCCACCCTTAACCCGCTGTATAATATAATATAATGGCCCGCTGGGGTATTCAGCCGAACACGCCCTGCTGGGGGGGGGGGAGGGGGAATTCTGCCCCCACCCCCGCCCCCACCCCTCGTTATCGTCCGAACCAATAACCGCATCAAGAAGTGCAAGGCGGCACTCGAAAGCTCTCACTGAGACGCATCTACGCAGCATACGGGAAATTTTCGAAATTAGGTCACGTCAGGTCACGGTCAGGTCAAAGGTCAAAATTGAGGTACTTGAGTTTTTGGGCCATACTTTCCATCCAAAGCCTTAGATTGCGACTATTGTCGTACAAAGTGCTCTCAAATGTATAATGCATCTCCCGCATAAGAAAGGGTGTAATTGTAAGCAAAGGTCAAGGTCAGGTTACAAAAGGTCGAGAGGTCTACAAAAGCCATGCGACACATGTTTATGGGTTATTTTACACGTATAATTCGATAGTAGCAGCCATGCTCACAACCTGACCCCATATAATGACCTGAGGGTCAAAGGTCAGGTCACATTAGGTCAACATTTGAAATTTATTAATCTAAATAAAAAAGGCATGTTTCTAGACCAGTTTTGTCCCTGACATACAGCGGTGGCATTTCTTTGTCTGTATCTGGTCACTAAAAGACAAAAACTTAACTTAAAAAAATGACGTCATGAATTACTCTTAGGGAGCCATAACTCAATCAAAGATAAATATATTGCTTTGAAATTTGGTTTCGGTATCTTCCATACTTGGTTCTCCAATATGTATTCTGTTTTTTTTAATATCTTTTTAAAAAATGATTGTGTGGAATTGTTTCCGAAATAAATCAGTTGTTTTATTTTGGGGTGTCAAAAAAAAATTCGAAAATCCGAGATAGACATTTTGAAGACAATGTCATTTTCTTTCTTTGACGTTTTTTATTTGCAATTTGCATCAAAACTCTATTTTCTACGATTTCTCAAACATTTATCGTTTTTCCACCAAAAATGGCATGACATGACGTCATTTAAAAAAAAAATCCGAAATCACTGTATCAATTTCATTAAAATTTGGTGAGAAGGCGTATAATTGATGCAGAATAAGGTACTGACAGTTTCACGTCGATATCTATCATAGTTTTCAAGTTATAGAGAAAATCCGGGAGGGGCATATTTACCCCCCCCCCTCCGGTTGGTGGGTTAAGGGAGATTTAACATAGCTCGTTTGGGTTTCAACTTTATGATTAGTTTTCGTCTTCGTTATGTCCCTTGTTCTTTTTCTACTTATCGCAAGCAGCAAAATGCTAACATCATGCGAAATTATTTATATTTTCACTTTTTTCAAAGATCTGCAAAAGGACGTTTCACCCCCATAGCGGGGTAAGACGCTCTCAGGCACGGGCACAATGCCCTCGATTAAGTCATATTGTATTTCAATTAAGTTGATAGAAATAACAAAATAATGAGGAAACCGATGCTAGTCTCATTCACTTTAAGGTTTTCAATGTCTCTGGAGAATTTAAAAGATCCTCGGAATTATAGTATGCATTGGATGGGATTAATACAATGGATTTATCATCCAGTCTAATCCAATTGGATCGGATCAGAAATTTTTACTGAATGAATTTGGATTGGACTGGATTCATTCTTATAGGTATGTAGAATATTCAACAACCATTCGATCTAAGAGGTTCACTATAGGTCAAGGACCAAGGTGATTCTTCGTGCTAATTGATTAGGTGTTTTGCGAAGATTATATTTCTAGCAAAACTACTTATTCAAAGAACTGTCATTTATAAAAAAATAGCAATTTTCTGCTAACCAGACTGGCCTGGTTGGGATCGGATCAGCTGTGCAGGCACCTCATGGATTTGATTTTGATCTGGATTATGACTTCATGGGGGATTGGATTGGATCGCAATCACTCAATCCATTGTATACTCTGCAGTCGGAATCGTGATTAGGTAGGCTGTGTGTCTACCTTTTTCTTCCTTTAAAGACGACATGTGGATGTAATTTGGGACCTAGGCTGATTTCAACGCGTTGGTTTGATAGTATGTATTACCAAACCCATATCAATCCGAAAGTGTACCAGAAGAAACAAATATTGTAATGCATTATTGTAACTGCATGGGAACATTGGTCTTACCCCGCACTGTCTGTAACGGCGTCTTATCCCCGGAGAAGCAATACTGGACTCATAAACATCTCACAAAGCTTGTAGGTGATTGTGACGTGCTGCTTGTATGTATTGACAGTAAAAACACTCTCCGATGCATAAAATGGCTATTCTGAGTGTCGCGTCATGGTTAAAAGGTAGAGACACGTAAAAACGACACTTAGCAATATGCATACTAGAAACTAAAATACACTCCATGATCATACACACATTCATACAGCGACCGACATAAACATACACGACACCCATCATACACCATGTAAAAAACCACCGAGCTGACGTTTAAAAGATGGTAAAGACGCCTCACGTAGGTCCGGCGGCAACGCGTTGTAGCGCTGCGCTACACTGTATAAAAAGCGTCTCTTGCCGGCTTCGGTTCTCACGCGCGGGAGGGCCAAATCAGCGTCCTGGTGTGTGCTTCTAGATCGAAACTCATAGCTTGGCATTCAGTATCATCCTCAAACTTTGGTTTATGTACACACAAATTGTCATCTGGGAAATCACTGTCCTAGGCATAGCAGTGATGTCAAAATGGCTTAATTTTACATCAAGAGGGACAAAAACAATTTATCTTCACTGAAAACGGGCGAAGCTTACCACAGACTTGCAAACCCACACCAAGTCGTTTCAGAAAGGTTTCTTCCTGGGGGAAACATACAAGCTGGCGAGTAAGTTTCACAGTTTAGCCGCTAAGGGGTGGTGGGTCGCCCCGGCCTGGGCGTCTTACCCAGGTAGGCGTCTTACCCCACTGACCACTCTACCGATATGTTCACGATATTTGATTTTAACGCACGACATCAGGTTAGTATCAGTTGAGGACCATCACTACCAGCGGAGACATCGCAGCACGTTCATCGGTCTCTGAGACCCGTGACGCCACAGCTCGCGTAATTCCGTGTCGGACACATCCTTTCACACCGTCCTCGGCTGCACATCGCGGCCTGACAACCACTCCGCCACCCTCCAACTCTGAGATCTCAGATCTTCGACAGGGAGGCTGTGCTGCCGCCAGCTACGCTACTCAACCGGTCTGACGCCCCTCCACCTCTGTCTGACCTCAGATCTTCGACCGGGAGCTGTGCTGCCGCCAGCTGCGCTACTCGGCCGGTCTGACGCCCCTCCACCTCTGTCTGACCTCAGATCTTCGACCGGGAGCTGTGCTGCCGCCAGCTGCGCTACTCGGGCATGATGGAGACGATCCGGATCCGGCGCGCCGGATACCCGATCCGGCACACGTTCGCAGAGTTCGTGGAGCGGTACCGGTTCCTGATCAGCGGCTGCCCCCCGCCGCACAAGGTCTGTTGGCTCAACACTCCGAGTCGTTCTTGTGGCCAAGGCTGCTGTAATGGCTGCTCGATGTGCCCATGGGCAACCATCGCGGGTGGTGATGCCGGGTTTATCGGGGAAGCCGCCGCTGCTTCTACCGAAAGTCGAGAAATCATTGAAAGGAAAGATTCACAAAGGTTGAAGTTCGCTAATTCAATCACACTTATTCCTGTGAAAACCATCACTTAAGCGATTAGCTAAAGCCATTTTAAAGTGTTGTACCGATACTTTTTAATGATAATACAAGTTGAAATAATTAAGCACAGCGCCTGTTTAATTGGATACGAGTACCTACATACTGACGACCCGTATGCCTGAACCGCAGGTGGACTGCCGCGCGGCCACCTCCAAGATCTGTAAGGAGGTGCTTGGCCGCGCCGACTACCAGCTGGGCAAGAACAAGGTGTTCCTGAAGGACTCGCAGGACCTGTTCCTGGAGCAGGAGCGCGACCGGGTGCTCACCAAGAAGATCCTGATCCTGCAGAGATCCATCAAGGGCTGGTACCACCGGCGCAGGTCAGAGCAGCAGCCGTAGCACGAGCAGTGTCTCTGGAAGGGACTTGCTATAGTTTCCTTGCAATACTGGAGAGGTACTTAGTCTGGGTAGTATTGTGCTTATGTTGTATATCACGGTACTTATGTAGTATTAGCATAGCATTGTACTTATGTTGTTACACCTTGCTTCACTCAAGCTTGATGGGTTGCTGGGCAGCTGACTGGATACATGGGATTGTCGAGTTAGGTTATAACACAGAACACTGCTCAACACAAGCGGCATGTGCTCAGATTCTATCTATTCAGAGGTTTACCTCTCTGTCGTGCCTCTCTAGTCTCTGCCGTGTAGTGACGAGTCGCCCCTGTCACCTGAACTGACCCCTCCATCGACAGGTTCTTCCACAAGTGACCACTGTCGCCTCTGTCACCTGAACTGACCCCTCCATCGACATGTTCTGTCACCTGAACTGACCCCTCCATCGACAGGTTCTTCCACATGTGACCACTGTCGCCTCTGTCACCTGAACTGACCCCTCCATCGACAGGTTCTTCCACATGTGACCACTGTCGCCTGACCTGACCTGACCTCTTCGTCGCCAGGTTCCTGCGCATGCGCGCGGCGGCCGTGTCGATCCAGCGCGTGTGGCGCGGCTACGCTCAGAAGAGGGCGTACCAGCACATGCGGGTCGGCTACATGCGGCTGCAGGCGCTCATCCGCTCCCGCGTCCTCTCCCACCGCTTCAAGCACCTGCGCGGCCACGCGGTCTCGCTGCAGGTAAACGCTGCTGGGTGGCACACGATCGCGTGGTCGAGCATAGTTAAACGCGGTATTCACTCATGTCAATAATTCGTAACCCTTGCGGCATGACGAGGTTTAAGGTCGACACGACTTGAAACAGCAGTGTGCGCATCAACTCAAACCTTGTTCAGACTACATTTATGTCACGTTTTTAAGAGTAAAGAATGTAACCACCGACTGTTTCATCGTTGCTGACTGTACCAATAGTTAATGTTATACGCCTTACCGAATGCCTTATTTTACCCGATTGTTGTTGAGTTGTGGCTATATCGTGTTGGCCAAGTGTTGATATCAATTTGTGTTTTGTGGTTCTGCGCAGGCGCGCTGTCGCGGCTTCTTGGTGCGTCGCGAGTTCAACCGGCGCAACTGGGCCACCACCACGATCCAGGCGTACGCGCGTGGCATGATCGCGCGCCGCCGCTACAAGAAGATAAAGGTGAGGAGGGCCCGTCCGGGTCGGCCTGGCCACCGCCGAGTGGCTATCTATGAGTGCGATCGGCAACACGACGAATTCGCCGTAATCACGACGAATTCGTCGGTGATTCGTCGGACGCCGAATATTCGCTCAGTTTGTGTTTGGCAACACGACGAATCTGCAAACGAGCGAATTCGCCCGACTAATTCGCTCTGTCGGAGCGCGAATTTCTAAACCAGTCGTCGGGAGGGCTAATTTCTTTTCAAAGTCCGATAAAATGACCAATGCTTATCAAACATTAGGAACAGAGAATTGACATACCCTGTATACCCAGTGAACCCACTGAACCCACTGAACAATGAACATCATTTCAAACAAAGTTAAAAGTACCATGATTTCTGATATCAAGTAAAATAACCAAACAAACCATGACACGGCGCAGCAGTGACAAAACCGGCAGATAGTTGTTTTTGTTACAGAACGCACGAGACAGCGAATTCGTCGGAGAACGAATTCGTTGGATTCGTCGGAGAGCGAATTCGTCGTGTTGCCGATCGCACCCTATGTCGCCCGGTGGTAAAATGGAGCTCAGCGGTGACCTTGGATCAGCCTCAGCCTCGGGCGAGGCAGACGTGACCCGATTTGTATCTGATCACCCGGCAGTGGTTTGCGTCCTGCCGTACGCGTGCGCGTGACTGACCAGAGCGACACGCATTCGTCCATCGTCCCTCCCACCAGCGTGGCACGCAGTGTTGTGTTGCGCCTGTCACCACCCTGACCTGAACCCCGCCACACTAACCCGGCCCGGGTACGGTCGGCCCTGAGCGGCGGCGGCGGCGGCGGCGGCGGCGGCGGCGGCTCGTGACCGGAGCTCCACGCACGTCCACCGCTCCGGCACGCCACCCCTCACAATACCCCGCCGCGTGACGTCACGATCGCCCCGGGCTCGGCGGCGGGCCGGGCCGGGTCGTCTGCCTGACACGCGACACTGGGGCGCAGGGTCGCGGGCCGGGTCGGTGTCTGTCTGTGAGGGGGCCGGTGGTGTCGGCGGTGGCGCGGTGCTGGAGGGAGGTGCTGCTGGTGTGGCTGTGTGGCAGGAGGGTGTTAACTGACTGGAGTACCGGGCGGTGGCTGGTGGTCCAGTGGAGTGTCCAGTGACCCGTGGTGCCACCCGTGACGCCCAAAAGACAAGCTGCTGGCTTCGGGACAGCTCGAGTTTGAGAGCCGTGTCCTTATCGGTTCAGACGAATTGTCGGTCCGTGCGTGTCGGGACAGTGACGGGGTGGTGACAGTGTGTATTCAGCGGGGAGGTGGTGGTGACGGCCAGTGCCGCCCTCGCCCCTCTGATCCGCCGGCCATGAGTTCTCTCTGGTCGTGCATCGGCTCCCGGTCCTCGGTGGTGGCAGGAGAGCATCTGAGTGACTTCTATGAGCCGTGCCGACTCGTGAGTGGCCACACACGGGACAGACAGGAGACTTCTGTCTCTGGATTTCCTCTCCGTCTATTGTGTTAATAGCTTCATACGCGGTAAAGTTAACCGAGTAAAAGTGAGGACTGGGCTCAAAGAACTGAAATGCGCCTCATGGAACAGATGCGGTCATGACGTGCTCTGGCTATGCGTCAGACATGTGCGCGTTTATTGGGAAGGATACCTAGAGTGTGTACATGTTATGTTTGGATCAAAGGAGGATCCGTGCCTAGTACGACCCAGCATAACTTGCTCCCTAGCCCAAACAGCTGAGTCCCGTACAGAAGCTAAATAACGCAGACTAACGTACCTGTACTGTGTAGTTCCTTTCCCAGATGGAGTAGCGGGCCCGGATGGAGTACCTGACCTATGTGCACCATCACTATGGAGTAGCGGGCCCGGATGGAGTACCTGACCTATGTGCACCATCACTATGGAGTAGCGGGCCCGGATGGAGTACCTGACCTATGTGCACCATCACTAACCTGTTCTGTCCGCCACAGATGGAGTACCGGGCCCGGATGGAGTACCTGCGTCTCAGGGACGAGGAGGAGGCCAACCTCCGACGCCAGGTCGGCCAGAAGGAGGCCAAAAAAATGGCAGAGGGAAAGTTCAGGGTAAGTCGCCTCATCTTGGACACCATTGCGTGGACTTGGACATCATCTTGGACATCATCTTAGTTACCGCCTAAAGTCCACCGAAACAAGCTACTGGCTTGCGCTTTATGTGTCGGTGCAGCCGGTTATTTATTCCAATGGATGTCCTTAACATGTGTAACGTCATTTTTGCAAGTTTATGTTGAGTTAATATCTGTTATCTGATCTCCATAGAGGAAAGCAATATTATTGAATAAAACAATATTGTATCGTTAATACTTGCAATTACCTACAGTTAGCGCAATCCCCTTCACTCAAAGATAAAGGAAACCCGTACAGTGAAGCCGGACATTCCACGTACCAATGATCTGTCCCTTCCCTGGTGTCCCGGACATTCCACGCACCAATGATCTGTCCCTTCCCACGTGTCCCGGACATTCCACGCACCAGGTTATGTGTCCCGGACATTCCACGCACCAATAACCTGTCCCTTCCCTTGTGTCCCGGACATTCCACGTACCAATGATCTGTCCCTTCCCTCGTGTCCCGCCTGTGGACGGTGTGGCAGAATGTCCGTATGCACCGCACGCCAGCCCGCGCGGGGCCGGCGCGCACCTGACCTTGCTCTGCACCGCTGCGTGATGCTCCCATGTGACCCTGAGCTGGTCTGATTCTGCGGCGGCCTGCGTAGTGCGTGTGTTTGTGCCCCGCGGCGTTTTCAGCCGTGCGTCGTGCGTGCAGATCCGAGGCTGGGTTTTACCGCATCATTGCCGATGATCTATAGGTATACTGGAGTTTTTATCTGCGTTCCGGCACGTAGCCAGTATTTTCTCAGGAGGGGGGGGGGGCACGTCGGTGGTGGAAACAAATTTCACTCCTCAGACATATGCTGTTGCCGGGGGGGGGGGGGGAGGGATCGGGTCGTCAGAAAATCTCATTTAATCTATTATAAATTTGTTTTGCTCAGGGGGGGCATGGCCCCCGTGCCCCTCCCCCCTGGCTACGTCCCTGTCTGCGTTTGAGTCAGCGTCACGGTCGATTCGGTGGTGAATGGAAGCCTCGACCCATTCACCACCATGTTGTGTTTGTATCACCAGAGGGAATCAGGGAACTGTGGCGCGGACAGTGACAGCTCGAGGACTAGTTTGACTTTCTGATCATCATTTGTTCTTTAACTAAGTCTGTAATGAACTTCTGTTGGTGAATTAATTTATCCCCGTCCATCCCGACATTATCGTGGTTCTTCTAGCTGTATTTTACATGCCGTCCAGCATCCTGTATCCAGCCCTGTAGTATTGCGCTTCCATCTTAGCAGGCACTATCGTCTGAGCGTCTCCCCTACCGCGGTGTGTTCCCCTGCTCTCCTCAGGAGCGTCTGGAGGAGCTGGAGCGCCGGGAGCAGGAGGAGGAGCTGGAGGAGCAGCGCGGACGCGATAACGTGCGCGTGGTACTCTCCGAGGCGGAGCGCCGCCAGCTGGAGCCGATCGACGACTCCAAACTGGTCGACGACGTGTTCGGCTTCCTGCAGCCGGACGGCGCCGGCGAGGCGGCCGCCAGCCAGGCCTTCGGGGTCAGTAGCCACTCCAGCCGAGGTCATGAAGCGCCCCTGTGCTTCTACCATGCACATCTTCGTCTGCCATCATTTCGCAGCGCTCATCATGATGTTACGAGTGACGTGCACTGGTGGTGTAATCTTAATCGTGTAATATATGTCAGCGGTACAACGGCAGCCTCGTGACGTTTCCGCTGTACCAGGGCCCACGCATCTGTGGAGTGGCGTAACTATGTAATATCCCTCGGGAATATCCCTGAACAACACCTGATTCGTCTCGTAGCGCCATCTGTTTGTCCACCACACCTGCGCCTGGTCCAGTGGCTGACCCCTGTCTCCCTACCGTCCGTGCACAGGGTTTCCAGCCGCTTCCCAAGGGTCCTGCGAACGGCGAGGTGATCACCGCCCTGCCCGCCGCTCCGGAGGAGGTGGAGGACCTGAGCGAGTTCAAGTTCGCCAAGTTCGCCGCCACCTTCTTCCAGGGCAACGTGGGCCCGCAGTACTCCCGCAAGGCGCTGAAGCAGTCGCTGCTGCCGATACAGACGCAGGGCGACCAGCTGGTGAGTGGCGGGGACGGGGGGGGGGGGCTGTATCGAGACTAGAGGAGGGTAGGGGGAGGTGGTCCGGACCGGCGGCGGGGGAGGGGAAGGGTCAGTGCAGGCGCCGGCACGTGGTCATGAGTGATGTAGAGCAGAGAGCGTGACGCGTGAGAGCATGCAGCCACTCTGCTGATTGCCAGAAATGTGTTGAAGTGACTGAGTCATAGAAGTGAAATGTGTGAATGGCATGCAATTCGGTTTGCGGTCGGTATGATCAATGAACGCGTGGTAGTTGAATGAAGACCCGAAAGCGACAATTGAACATCGCTGAGGGAAGTTGCATTGTGAAACGCTCGAAGGAAGGTACCGTTAAATTAGATTTGCATTGTTGTTCGAAAGTTGACAAGTCGTCGTAATTTAACGAGGACCATAGTGTGGTGACTAACCCTTTAACTTCCGCCGCTAACCTGTGACCTGTGACCTGTGACCTGTGACCTGTGACCTGTGACCTGTGACCTGTGACCTGTGACCTGTCGTCAGGCCGGTCTGGCGCTGTGGATCACGATCTTGCGCTTCATGGGCGACATGCCGGAGCCCAAGTACCACACGATGGACCGCGACAACACGTCCGTCATGTCCAAGGTGACGGCCACGCTCGGCAGGAACTTCGTCAAGACCAAGGAGTTCCAGGAGGCGCAGATGATGGGCATGGAACAGGTGAGACGGACGCGACGGCGGGGGACGACAGCTCGCCGGGCTGTGGGTGGGTGTCTGGTTATCTGTGTCGGGGCTCGCCGGGCTGTGTGTGGGGTGTCTGGTTATCTGTGTCGGGGCTCGCCGGGCTGTGGGTGGGTGTCTGGTTATCTGTGTCGGGGCTCGCCGGGCTGTGTGTGGGGTGTCTGGTTATCTGTGTCGGGGCTCGCCGGGCTGTGGGTGGGTGTCTGGTTATCTGTGTCGGGGCTCGCCGGGCTGTGGGTGGGGTGTCTGGTTATCTGTGTCGGGGCTCGCCGGGCTGTGGGTGGAATGTCTGGTTATCTGTGTCGGGGCTCGCCGGGCTGTGTGTGGGGTGTCTGGTTATCTGTGTCGGGGCTCGCCGGGCTGTGGGTGGATGTCTGGTTATCTGTGTCGGGGCTCGCCGGGCTGTGGGTGGAGTGTCTGGTTATCTGTGTCGGGGCTCGCCGGGCTGTGGGTGGGTGTCTGGTTATCTGTGTCGGGGCTCGCCGGGCTGTGGGTGGGTGTCTGGTTATCTGTGTCGGGGCTCGCCGGGCTGTGGGTGGAGTGTCTGGTTATCTGTGGGTGGGGTGTCTGGTTATCTGTGTCGGGGCTCGCCGGGCTGTGGGTGGGGTGTCTGGTTATCTGTGTCGGGGCTCGCCGGGCTGTGGGTGGGGTGTCTGGTTATCTGTGTCGGGGCTCGCCGGGCTGTGGGTGGGTGTCTGGTTATCTGTGTCGGGGCTCGCCGGGCTGTGGGTGGGTGTCTGGTTATCTGTGTCGGGGCTCGCCGGGCTGTGGGTGGGGTGTCTGGTTATCTGTGTCGGGGCTCGCCGGGCTGTGGGTGGAGTGTCTGGTTATCTGTGGGTGGGGTGTCTGGTTATCTGTGTCGGGGCTCGCCGGGCTGTGGGTGGGTGTCTGGTTATCTGTGTCGGGGCTCGCCGGGCTGTGGGTGGAGTGTCTGGTTATCTGTGTCGGGGCTCGCCGGGCTGTGGGTGGGGTGTCTAGTTATCTGTGTCGGGGCTCGCCGGGCTGTGGGTGGAGTGTCTGGTTATCTGTGGGTGGGGTGTCTGGTTATCTGTGTCGGGGCTCGCCGGGCTGTGGGTGGGGTGTCTGGTTATCTGTGTCGGGGCTCGCCGGGCTGTGGGTGTGCGTCTGGTTATCTGTGTCGGGGCAGAGAAGAAGGAGTCGACAGTTATTCAGTGGTGCGAGGTACGTAACTCGCGGTGCGGCCTGCTCATTGAAGTGTCATGGCGTGGCTTTCCCGATCTTTCCATGCCGATGGTGATGTGTTGATTAGTGGGGACCAAAGGGTTCCAGGTTTCGGCCTTTATCGCTCCATGATTGCCCGCTGCCGTGCCGTGTCAGTCAATGTTGATCCTCAGCCCTTAGCAGCTGGCCATGCCACCTGTACCGCCTCGTGACTGTTCCGTCCTGGGCGCCTTTCAGGAGATGCTGGCGGCGACTGCCGATGGATTTGCCGGCGGGGTGAGATAGATGCGTCACCTGGCCTCAGCTGACCCGCCCCCGCACTTCTGTCTGTCTGTCTGACACTCCACAGAGGCGGCGCCGGCTGCCGGTCGCTGTCCCTTGCTGTCGCTGTCTGGCTCCGGTGGTGGTGGTGGGTGGTGTCGTGTCATATATATACCCCCCTGGTGGTGGGTGGTGTCGTGTCACAGGTCATGTGACACAGTCACTCGTCTCACAGCTCACACGTGTCACGAGAGTGTCACAGGAGTGCAATTGGTGTCACGCTGTCACACAAGTTCCACGCCAGTTGCACAGTTCACGGTGGCTGCGGTTGTGGCTGATGTTGTGGCTGATGTTGTGGCTGCGGTTGTGGCTGGTCTCAGTTCACGGTGACTGCGGTTGTGGCTGATGTGCACTGGGGCATGAATCGGTGCGCAGTATTTGATCCGTGAATGTGTCATGGTTTGGATGTAGTTTGCACCCACCTTGATGGCAAAGGGAGAAAGGTGCAATCACATTGGCTTGACATACTTCTCTTATCCACGAAGCTGGAACAGAATGACCCTACAAAGGAGTGTGTGTTTCAGATTTAGTTTCAGATTTAACGGTGTCCATATTATAAACTGTCTGCTTCTGACACCTCCTCCTTCCAGTGTTACCACGAAAGCTGCTCCCATCTCTCACATCATTGTAGTTGGTGTATGTAGTTGGTGTAGTTGTAGTTGTTCTTACATCATTGTAGTTGGTATCTGTTTCACTGAATGTGTGTGAAGCGACAAAACTGCACGCCCGTCCTAAAAACCGAGAACTCGCCTGGGCATCTTCTTTATGCTATGTTACCTTCACGATAGCTTAAGATCACTGACTACTGCGTAAGGTCTTGGGAGGTCGTCTCAACAGGTATATGCACAGCATGGATACGTAGCAATGCGCATTTTCCAATGAAAATATGTTAGGATTGGTTGTCTGCAATATCGAAAGATAAAGATACTAAGTATCACCCATTGAAAGTTTTGTATTGACTCAACCCTCTCTTTTAAGGAGACGATTGAAACTATAAATTGGTTTACATTGAATAAAGAAACTTGGGTTACTGTGTGATAAAATATTGCCCATATCACCGCACTTCAAGCTCAAATACTTTCATTCAGCCTTTGTCTCAGACCTTTCTCCATTTCGGAACCTGCCTGTTATTTAAGAAACACAGACGCTGCGATAAACGTCCATTTTGTACTGAGCTCGGCTCCTACCCGGTATTAGTATTTGCCTTTCCGTCTCAGTATACAGTATACAGTATACAGTTACAGTTACTGCCAGTGCTACTTCCTCAGCCAGTGGCTTGGCCGCTGGTAACCTCTCTTCCCTCTCGCCCTGTCCGTCGGCCAGGAGTACCTCAAGACGAAGCCGCGCTCCATCCGCAACAAGCTGGTCTCGCTGACGCTAAAGCGGAAGACGAAGCTGGGGGAGGACGTGCGCAGGAAGCTGGAGGAGGACAGCTACACCACAGAGAGCTACACCTCGTGGCTGGAGTCGCGACCCACCTCCAACCTGGAGAAGCTGCACTTCATCATCGGCCACGGCATTCTGCGCGCCGAGCTCAGGTCAGCCGGCAGATCTCGGATCTCGGATTTCGACACGGATCTCAGGCGCTCACAATACGCATAGTTTTCCTCACTGTAAATCTGTGATTATCAGCGTCAAGGGTGTGGTTACCTCCTTTTTGAAGACCAGAATGACTCGTTATCCCCTCCCCCCCCCCCCCCCCCCCTCCATTACGCAGACCGCCATTCTCGGCCTTGATCTATGCGGTACAGCATAACTTCAGGCGTTTACTACTAGTGCCATCTAGGGGCAATAATATATGTAGACCTTTGTCCTTTTGCTTTTGGTCTAAAGCAGTGATTACCAGCGTATAACAACACGCAAACCGCAGTACATATCTGAGGAAAACCTCGTACCTGAGCATCACCTCGTACCTGCGCATCACCTCGTACCTGAGCATCACCTCTTACCTGAACATCATTTAGTATTAATTTGTGTCGATGCTCATTGCGAAAATGTGGTGACAGTCAAACAGAGATTGTGGTAGATTGGGGTAGATCGGGGTAGATTAAGGTAGATTAAGGTTGATTGGGGTAGATTGGGGTAGATGTATCTGTATGTGCACTGTGCGCCATCTTCAAACGAATCAGCCATAATATTTCAGTGGTCGCTCAATCGCCATTACCCTCGCTCGAGGGCTCCATTACCCCAATTGTGGGGTAATTGCCCCTAATTTAGAATCACTGCTGTAAATGCATACATTGCATAGGTATTTTAATATGAATATGTTATATACGTGTTAATATAAGTATGTTACCTCATTACTCGATGATCAAAGAAGGCAATTGGAAGTACCTTCTAAATAGGTACTTTATGTCTGAAAACTAATCAGTGCTCATACAGACATCCAGACCTCAGTTTCATTTGTGGTGCAGTGAGTGGCGTATGTTTGGATCAGTGCTTCAGTTGACCGTAGCCCGTGGTTCGCTCCAGGGATGAGGTCTACTGCCAGATCTGTAAGCAGCTCACCAACAACCCGTCCAAGTCGTCGCACGCGCGCGGCTGGATCCTGCTCTCGCTCTGTGTCGGCTGCTTCTCGCCGTCGGAGAACTTCGTCAAGTACCTGCGCTGCTTCATCCGCGAGGGCCCGCCCGGCTACGCGCCCTACTGTGACGAGCGTCTGCGGCGCACCTTCAGCAACGGCACGCGCAACCAGCCGCCCAGCTGGCTGGAGCTGCAGGCGAGTCCACCGCACACAGGGAGGGGAGGTCACTAACTGGCTGGAGCTGCAGGCCCAGCTGGCTGGAGCTGTAGGCTCGGCTGGCTGGAGCTGCAGGCGAGTTCACAGCTTCCGATGAAGGATGGCTCTATGCGGTGATCTGGTTATAGCAGTATCAGCGCGACTGAACGATGTCTGTTCCCGAGATGTATTGACTCTAATTATGATACTCGCATCACGCCTATGCTATCACATAATACACTTTCGCCGGCTGACACAATAATGGACTCGTCCGCAGGCGACGAAGAACAAGAAGCCGCTGATGCTGCCCATCACGTTCATGGACGGCAACACCAAGACGCTGCTGGCCGACTCGGCCACCACGGCCCGCGAGCTCTGCAACCAGCTCAGCGACAAGATCGGGCTCAAGGACCAGTTCGGCTTCTCCCTCTACATCGCGCTGTTCGACAAGGTACGTGGTGGTCCGGCGGGAGCGGCGGGAGCGGCGGGAGTGGCGTGAGGTGCGGGAGCGGCGGGAGCGGCGGGAGCAGCGGGAGCGGCGGTGGGTGGTGGTGGGTGACTGTATGTGGGATGCTGTTAGGTGGAGCTGTATGTGGGATGCTGATGCTGTTAGGTGGAGCTGGGTTGGCGGTGTGCATAATTCAGACGGTGCTCGGCCGTAGCTGAATTTGTATCGCCCCGCGATCAGTCATCGTGTTATGATGTGTATCATGTGTGCGATGTATCATGATGTGTGCGGTGTTATGTGTACCATGTTATGGGTATCGGTATGTGTACTACAAGTCTGTGTGATCTCGGCCAGGTGTCGTCCCTGGGATCGGGCGGAGACCACGTGATGGACGCCATCTCTCAGTGTGAGCAGTACGCCAAGGAACAGGGCGCGCAGGAGAGGAACGCCCCCTGGCGACTCTTCTTCAGGTCAGTCAGTCGGCGTCAGCGCCGGCAGCTGTAGCGGCACGAGGCACGGCTGCAGTGGTCTAATCAAGTGACCACCTGTTGCCCAAATTCTGAGGATACCATGCTGGTGACGGCACTACTGCTTCACGTTGTGCGCTGCCATTACATGTGCGGCGGCGTCATCGCTGACGGTGTTCTGACGTCATTGCTGACGGTGTTCTGATGTCATTGCTGACGGTGTTCTGATGGCATCGCTGACGGTGTTCTGATGTCATTGCTGACGGTGTGCTGATGCCATTGCCGACGGTGTTCTGATGTCATTGCTTACGGTGTTCTGATGCCATTGCTGACGGTGTTCTGACGTCATTGCTGATGGTGTTCTGGTGTCTTTGCTGACGGTGTTCCGATGTCATTGCTGACGGTGTTCTGACGTCATTGCTGACGGTGTTCTGATGCCATTGCTGACGGTGTTCTGATGTCATTGCTGACGGTGTTCTGATGTCATTGCTGACGGTGTTCTGATGTCATTGCTGACGGTGTTCTGATGTCACTGCTGACGGTGTTCTGATGTCATCGCTGACGGTGTTCTGATGTCATCGCTGACGGTGTTCTGATGTCATTGCTGACGGTGTTCTGATGTCATTGCTGACGGTGTTCTGATGTCATCGCTGACGGTGTTCTGATGTCATTGCTGACTGTGTTCTGGTGTCATTGCTTACGGTGTTCTGATGCCATTGCTGACGGTGTTCTGATGTCATTGCTGACGGTGTTCTGATGTCATTGCTGACGGTGTTCTGGTGGCATTGCTTACGGTGTTCTGATGCCATTGCTGACGGTGTTCTGATGTCATTGATGACGGTGTTCTGACGTCATTGCTGACGGTGTTCTGATATCATTACTAACGGTGTTCTGATGTCATTGCTGACGGTGTTCTGATGTCATTTCTGACGGTGTTCTGGCGTCATTGCTGACGGTGTTCTGATGTCATTGCTTACGGTGTGCTGATGCCATTGCTGACGGTGTTATGACGTCATTGCTGACGGTGTTCTGATGTCACTGCTGACGGTGTTGTGACGTGATAGCTGACGGTGTTGTGACGTGATAACTGACAGTGTTGTGACGTGATTGCTGACGGTGTTGTCACGTCATTGCTGACTGTTGTGATGCGGCGCCTCCAGGAAGGAGATCTTCGCGCCGTGGCACGACCCGGAGGAGGACAACGTGGCCACCAACCTCATCTACCAGCAGGTGGTGCGCGGAGTCAAGTTCGGAGAGTACCGTTGTGACAAGGTAGGTGGCCCGGAGCCTGCTCTCCCCCTTCCTCGTGCAGAGCTGCATACACCTGAAGAATCACTTGCTTCGTTCCAATCCCCCATATCATTTCATTGAGTTCGGATCTAACTAGTTCTGTCAGTTTTAAAGTCACCTGACTCCACTTGATTTCGCCTGACCTTGCCATGGCTCGCCTCACCTTGTCTGATTTTTTCCTCATCTGACCTCGTCTGATCTTGGCTTACTTCGTCTGACTTCTTCTGGGACCACCTGACCTTAGCTGACCTCGGCTGACTTCCCTGTGTCTCTGCCTCCAGGAGGAGGACCTGGCGATGATTGCCGCCCAGCAGTACTACATCGAGTTCAGCTCCGACATGAATCAGGAGCGGCTCATCGGCCTGCTGCCCAACTACATCCCAGATTACTGCCTGAACGGCATCGACAACACCGTCGAAAAGTGGGCCCAGCTCGTGCAGCAGGCCTTCAAAAAGGTCAGCCGCGACGGTCAGCGACGGGAAATGGCAAACGGAACTCTTCAGATTGCATTTGTATAGTTCTATTGTTGTTATGGGGACTTGTTTCATGAAATTCAACGATTTCGCATGCAAATCTGCTAGGTACCGTTCGCAAGTGCTTATCGTTGAAACTGTATTGCTTTTTACCATCCATGCAGTTATTTCTAACTACATGTATATATTCGGTATCGGAGACAGGAAACAAGTCATACTCCGAGTCCCGAGAGACTGGTCCACTATTACGACGATCATTTCTGGCGCGGTGCGACCAAGATTCGTTTTCCTTTTAACAGTGCGTCACCGGTTTGTTTTATTTCGATAATTCCGATGCCGGCTGTCACTGTGCTTCACTATTACTTTACTTTAACTGTGCTCCACCCTCAGAGCTACTACATGAAGGAGCGCGCTCAGGCCCTCAAGGTGAAGGAGGATGTGGTCAGCTACGCCAAGCTCAAGTGGCCGCTGCTCTTCTCCAGGTTCTACGAGGCCTTCAAGTACTCAGGTGAGGCCGGTGGATCAGAATTTAAATGGTCAGTATATATATATACGTCACAGCGCATGCCGCTTTGTCGCACACGCGTCACGTATGTCTCCTGTCACATGTTTTAACTTGTATGACATGTTAAATGTTAAAGGGAATAGGTCACCTTGGAAGTTGTCTTGAAATTTGGCTATACAGGGTATTTCGAGCTGAAAAAAACGAATATGACATTTGCTTGGACGATAGATGGATATCCGTCGAAAAATGGGAAAGTTTCTCTTATCTCCTTCATGGCCATAAACAAACTTCGTGACAATTATGATGTCATGCATATGGTAGCTTGGATATGGAAACTATTGTACACAATAACGAAGGACTTAAGGCATATATACGCAGGCTGCTTGTAACGTAAACAACCGTTGTGAGGACCCGAAACAAGTTTCGGGGAAATTAAACTTCTTCTAAAAGGGGCCCACTAGTCCTGTCAAAATTACTTAACGTAGGGAGCTAATGTTTTCACACAACCCATTTTTTCGATCTGCTCTACACATCTGCTATCTCAGTTCAAACCCCCATGTCAAAAAATTAAACTATTCCCTGTAAGGATTTACATTTCAGTATTGATGCCTGGTGTCGTACAATCGTGGGCAATGGCTTGGGTATACGTTGATTGTTTGGAAACTTTGTAGACGATAGGCTTTCCTGCTAGTGCTGTTGTTCATCAAAGCCTCATTGTGGGTACAATAAGAGCATCCCTGGTCACACATTCTCACCACACTGAACCTCTGCGACGCTCTTACTCCCGCATTCTCACCACACTGAACCTCTGCGACGCTCTTACTCCCGCATTCTCACCACACTGAACCTCTGCGACGCTCTTACTCCCACATTCTCACCACACTGGACCTCTGCGACACTCTTACTCCCACATTCTCACCACACTGAACCTCTGGGACGGTCTTACTCCCGCATCATTACCACACTGAACCTCTGCGACGCTCTTACTCCCACATTCTCACCACACTGGACCTCTGCGACGCTCTTACTCCCACATTCTCACCACACTGAACCTCTGCGACGCTCTTACTCCCACATTCTCACCACACTGAACCTCTGCGACGCTCTTACTCCCACATTCTCACCACACTGGACCTCTGCGACGCTCTTACTCCCGCATTCTCACCACACTGAACCTCTGCGACACTCTTACTCCCACATTCTCACCACACTGAACCTCTGCGACACTCTTACTCCCACATTCTCACCACACTGAACCTCTGCGACGCTCTTACTCCCACATTCTCACCACACTGAACCTCTGCGACACTCTTACTCCCACATTCTCACCACACTGAACCTCTGCGACGCTCTTACTCCCACATTCTCACCACACTGAACCTCTGCGACGCTCTTACTCCCACATTCTCACCACACTGAACCTCTGCGACGCTCTTACTCCCACATTCTCACCACACTGACCCTCTGCGACGCTCTTACTCCCGCATTCTCACCACACTGAACCTCTGCGACGCTCTTACTCCCACATTCTCACCGCACTGAACCTCTGCGACACTCTTACTCCCACATTCTTACCACACTGAACCTCTGCGACACTCTTACTCCCGCATCATTACCACACTGAACTTCTGCGACACTCTTACTCCCACATTCTCACCGCACTGAACCTCTGCGACACTCTTACTCCCACATTCTCACCACACTGAACATCTGCGACGCTCTTACTCCCGCATCATTACCACACTGAGCCTCTGCGACGCTCTTACTCCCACATTCTCACCGCACTGAACCTCTGGGACGGTCTTACTCCCACATCATTACCACACTGAACCTCTGCGACGCTCTTACTCCCGCATCATCACCACACTGAACCTCTGCGACACTCTTACTCCCACATTCTCACCACACTGAACCTCTGCGACGCTCTTACTCCCGCATCATCACCACACTGAACCTCTGCGACACTCTTACTCCCACATTCTCACCACAATGAACCTCTGCGACACTCTTACTCCCACATTCTCACCACACTGAACCTCTGCGACGCTCTTACTCCCACATTCTCACCACACTGAACCTCTGCGACGCTCTTACTCCCACATCATTACCACACTGAACTTCTGCGACACTCTTACTCCCACATCATTACCACACTGAACCTCTGCGACGCTCTTACTCCCGCATCATCACCACACTGAACCTCTGCGACACTCTTACTCCCACATCATTACCACACTGAACCTCTGCGACACTCTTACTCCCACATCATTACCACACTGAACCTCTGCGACACTCTTACTCCCACATCATTACCACACTGAACCTCTGCGACGCTCTTACTCCCACATCATTACCACACTGAACTTCTGCGACACTCTTACTCCCACATCATTACCACACTGAACCTCTGCGACGCTCTTACTCCCACATTCTCACCACACTGAACCTCTGCGATGCTCTTACTCCCACATCACTACCACACTGAACCTCTGCGACGCTCTTACTCCCACATTCTCACCACACTGAACCTCTGCGACGCTCTTACTCCCGCATTCTCACCGCACTGAACCTCTGCGACACTCTTACTCCCACATTCTCACCACACTGAACATCTGCGACGCTCTTACTCCCACATCATTACCACACTGAACCTCTGCGACGCTCTTACTCCCGCATCATTACCACACTGAACCTCTGCGACGCTCTTACTCCCACATTCTCACCACACTGAACCTCTGCGACGCTCTTACTCCCGCATTCTCACCGCACTGAACCTCTGCGACACTCTTACTCCCACATTCTCACCACACTGAACATCTGCGACGCTCTTACTCCCACATCATTACCACACTGAACCTCTGCGACGCTCTTACTCCCGCATCATTACCACACTGAACCTCTGCGACGCTCTTACTCCCACATTCTCACCACACTGAACCTCTGCGACGCTCTTACTCCCGCATTCTCACCGCACTGAACCTCTGCGACACTCTTACTCCCACATTCTCACCACACTGAACATCTGCGACGCTCTTACTCCCACATCATTACCACACTGAACCTCTGCGACACTCTTACTCCCACATTCTCACGGCACTGAACCTCTGCGACGCTCTTACTCCCACATCATCACCACACTGAACCTCTGCGACGCTCTTACTCCCACATTCTTACCACACTGAACCTCTGCGACGCTCTTACTCCCGCATCATTACCACACTGAACCTCTGCGACGCTCTTACTCCCGCATCATCACCACACTGAACCTCTGCGACGCTCTTACTCCCACATTCTTACCACACTGAACCTCTGCGACGCTCTTACTCCCGCATCATTACCACACTGAACCTCTGCGACGCTCTTACTCCCACATCATCACCACACTGAACCTCTGCGACGGTCTTACTCCCACATTCTCACCGCACTGAACCTCTGCGACACTCTTACTCCCACATTCTCACCACACTGAACCTCTGCGACGCTCTTACTCCCGCATCATTACCACACTGAACCTCTGCGACACTCTTACTCCCACATTCTCACCACACTGAACCTCTGCGACGCTCTTACTCCCACATTCTCACCACACTGAACCTCTGCGACACTCTTACTCCCGCATTCTCACCACACTGAACCTCTGCGACGCTCTTACTCCCACATTCTCACCGCACTGAACCTCTGCGACGCTCTTACTCCCACATTCTCACCGCACTGAACCTCTGCGACACTCTTACTCCCGCATCATTACCACACTGAACCTCTGCGACACTCTTACTCCCGCATCATTACCACACTGAACCTCTGCGACACTCTTACTCCCGCATCATTACCACACTGAACCTCTGCGACACTCTTACTCCCGCATCATTACCACACTGAACCTCTGCGGCACTCTTACTCCCACATTCTCACCACACTGAACCTCTGCGACACTCTTACTCCCGCATCATTACCACACTGAACCTCTGCGACACTCTTACTCCCGCATCATTACCACACTGAACCTCTGCGACGCTCTTACTCCCACATTCTCACCGCACTGAACCTCTGCGACACTCTTACTCCCGCATCATTACCACACTGAACCTCTGCGACACTCTTACTCCCGCATCATTACCACACTGAACCTCTGCGGCACTCTTACTCCCACATTCTCACCACACTGAACCTCTGCGACACTCTTACTCCCGCATCATTACCACACTGAACCTCTGCGACACTCTTACTCCCGCATCATTACCACACTGAACCTCTGCGACGCTCTTACTCCCACATTCTCACCGCACTGAACCTCTGCGACACTCTTACTCCCGCATCATTACCACACTGAACCTCTGCGACACTCTTACTCCCGCATCATTACCACACTGAACCTCTGCGACACTCTTACTCCCGCATCATTACCACACTGAACCTCTGCGACACTCTTACTCCCGCATCATTACCACACTGAACCTCTGCGACACTCTTACTCCCGCATCATTACCACACTGAACCTCTGCGGCACTCTTACTCCCACATTCTCACCACACTGAACCTCTGCGACGCTCTTACTCCCACATCATTACCACACTGAACCTCTGCGACACTCTTACTCCCGCATTCTCACCACACTGAACCTCTGCGACGCTCTTACTCCCACATTCTTACCACACTGAACTTCTGCGACACTCTTACTCCCACATTCTCACCACACTGAACCTCTGCGACACTCTTACTCCCACATCATTACCACACTGAACCTCTGCGACGCTCTTACTCCCACATTCTCACCACACTGAACCTCTGCGACGGTCTTACTCCCACACCATCACCACACTGAACCTCTGCGACGGTCTTACTCCCACGTTCTCACCACACTGAACTGCTGTTTCAGGCCCGAACCTGCCGAAGAATGACGTCATCATCGCCGTCAACTGGACAGGAGTGTACGTGGTGGACGACCAGGAGCAGGTGCTGCTGGAGCTCAGCTTCCCCGAAATAACACAGGTCTCCAGCCAAAAGTGAGTGTACCAAAGATCACGCACGTCTTCAGCTAATATTGAGTCCCCAGCTCACTTAAGTCTCCAGGCTAAAGTGAGTGTACCAAAGATCAGGCAGGTCTTCAGCTAATATTGAGTCCCCAGCTCATTTAAGTCTCCAGGCTAAAGTGAGTGTACCAAAGATCACGCAGGTCTTCAGCTAATATTGAGTCCCCAGCTCACTTAAGTCTCCAGGCTAAAGTGAGTGTACCAAAGATCACGCAGGTCTTCAGCTAATATTGAGTCCCCAGCTCACTTAAGTCTCCAGGCTAAAATGAATAGCCGAAATGACGGCCTCCGACCGATATTCTCCAATTTCGCTCCCTTTGGTTAGCCGACCGGCCAACGTACCAACTAGTTCGATAGATGTTCCCATCAGGCTGATGGTGCCAGGAGGAGGATTGTGTGTGTTTTCTGACGGCTCATACTTCATATCCCCTTCCACCCGTCAGGACGAACAAGACGCAGCAGCAGACGTTCACGCTGGCCACAGTGCGAGGCGAGGAGTTCACCTTCACCAGCCCCAACTCTGAGGACATCAGAGACCTGGTGGTCTACTTCCTCGAGGGGTTGAAGAAACGCTCCCGCTACGTCATCGCCCTGCAGGACTACACGGCGCCCGGTGAGACATCATGATTCATGTTGATGGTCATCACGATAGTGCGATGTCGGATGATGACGATGCAGTGACAAAGCGAACAGGCATTGGCTCTGTGCAGAGCGTCCGTGTAATACTGATAACGAAGCGATATATTGTAATAAGCGATTATTTTGTTTCATATTGATGTATTTGAAATTTCGCTTAAAGGGATTTTACGGGTTTCCGTCCTGAAAGGAAATGCACTCTTTTGCAGTTGTATAAGCTTTAAACATGTGTAAAACATATAACGGGGACCACAATTCGCATTTAGTCCATTATTTCCGCAATTATCAGCGCTAAAACTGTGTAGTTTTTCGAGACTTGTATCAGATAACGAGTACTTGATCGGCATTACTGTCCACCACTTGTATTACTTTCATCAATTTTAGAGTTTTAAATTATCTGCAAGTCCTACACTGGATCACAAAATGATCATGTAATTCAAAACTTACAGGACTCTTTATTACTACCTACTGTGCGTTCAGGTTTTGTGGTTTTCTTATATCTGGCCGGAAGCGTTGATAATTTGGCGGTGGCGTGTTCATTTTTGTCATGAAAATTCATGAAAAATGTCGAATTTTATGGGAAAAAAAACTAGGTAACTGCTGCTGTCGTTGGAACAAAACAAGTTTATTTTTCTTTCAAATATTGCTTATTTTACCGGAAATATGCCATAAGTGAGGTATTTGTATTAACAAAAAAGAGATGACTGGCTCTGCCTCAGCCGGTCCTGCAGAAAGTACGCGGTGACATCACCGCGCACTTTGAAATGTCCTTACGTGCAGAAGAGGTCATTTCCAGAAAAATGTGGCTACCGTGGGACTTCTACCACCTTTATAAGTACGTTTTACTATGTAACTCAATTAGTGTGGGAAAACCCCGTATAATCCCTTAAACATGTGCAAGTGTATTTGCAGTATGTATATGTTTCATATGACTTATGTTTATATCACTTGCAATTGAAGCCTCAGTGATTGACTAAGTGTGTCTCCTGTCGGTTCGCCAGGCGAGGGCAGCAGTTTCCTGAACTTCCGTAAGGGTGACCTGATTCACCTGGAGGACGACAGTACCGGGGAGACGGTGATGAACAGCGGCTGGTGCGTCGGCACGTGCCAGAGGGACGGCTGCCGCGGCGACTTCCCCGCCGAGACCGTCTACGTGCTGCCGGCGCTCACCAAACCACCGTCAGACATCCTGGTAAGTACCGACACTCACCAAACCACCGCCCGACATACTGGTAAGTACCAACACTCGCCAAACCACCGTCAGACATCCTGGTAAGTACAGACACTCACCAAACCACCGTCAGACATCCTGGTAAGTACAGACACTCACCAAACCACCGTCAGACATCCTGGTAAGTACAATCGCCAAACCACCGCCCGACATCCTGGTAAGTACAGACAATCACCAAACCACCGCCCGGCATCCTGGTAAGTACAATCACCAAACCACCGTTCGACATCCTGGTAAGTACAATCACCAAACCACCGCCCGGCATCCTGGTAAGTACAATCACCAAACCACCGTTCGACATCCTGGTAAGTACAATCACCAAACCACCGTCCGACATCCTGGTAAGTACAGACACTCCTCAAACCACCGCTCGACATCCTGGTATGTACAGACACTCACCAAACCACCGCTCGACATCCTGGTATGTACCTGCGCTCACCAAATCGCCGTCCGATATCCTGGTAAGTACCGACACTCACCAAACCACCGTCCGACATCCTGGTAAGTACCGACACTCACCAAACCACCGTCAGACATCCTGGTAAGTACAGACAATCACCAAACCACCGCCCGACATCCTGGTAAGTACAATCACCAAATCACCGTCCGACATCCTGGTAAGTACAGACACTCACCAAACCACCGTCAGACATCCTGGTAAGTACAGACACTCACCAAACCACCGTCAGACATCCTGGTAAGTACAGACACTCACCAAACCACCGTCAGACATCCTGGTAAGTACAGACACTCACCAAACCACCGTCAGACATCCTGGTAAGTACAGACACTCACCAAACCACCGTCAGACATCCTGGTAAGTACAGACACTCACCAAACCACCGTCAGACATCCTGGTAAGTACCGAAATTCACCTAACAAACACTACATCCTGATGTATTTAAAACACATAGTTAATCCGATGCAATCACAGCACTCATATCCCAAATGACTCTAGAAACAAGCCTCATCTATATTTGTAAACTCTTAAACGAACTCAAACAGTACATTCTGTTGGTGCAGCTTATAATTAACTGCTCTTAGATTAACGCATTTTTACTGCGGCACGACGAACTGTGGCGGCAAACTCCGGCCACCGACGTCAGTCACCTGTGACGTTATCTCTGACTTTGACAAACTGGCGGCAGGATCTCTCGCCACTGACGCTGATCAGTTTTGCGGTCATCTCCGGGGCTGATCAGCCGATGTGTTGAAGGAAAATCCGGTCCATGGTCAGCCTAACCGATATTGATCGTCAAAATATTTTCGTTGGTGTGAGATGAATGCAGTTATTGCCAATACAGCACCGTTATAGGATTATCTTACCACCCGACATCCTGGTGAGTAAAAGTCACCGTCGTGATATTGTGCGAAGAGTCGTCAACGGATTGACAATCATTTCGGTGCCAGATTCTGACTCCACGACGGTATGTATTAGTTCGGTGGGATAAGCACGAACTTGACTGTTGTTCAGAATCTTACTTTCGTTGCTGGTTGTGGTCCTCTAGCAATCTGCTAAACGTCGCTGTCACCATCGCCCATTATATTATTTATGTGGTGTTGTGCTAAGAGAGAAGTACAAGCGCATATCTCCAGAGAGCCGCCTCGTCGCACCTCTGCGCACGAGGCATTTTCCGCGAGCAACAACTGCATACCTCGCCTGAATTGGTGGTCACTGTTATCGGGGTTGGAGCGGTGACAACATGACGCCCCCTATCGTCTGGAGCGGGACGAGGTCAGGGGGCAGTGAGACAGTGGCCTCAGTCGTCACGGAGCAGTGACACGTGACCTGTGTTGTGTCACGGAGCAGTGACACGTGACCTGTGCCGTGGCACGGAGCAGTGACACGTGACCTGTGTCGTGTCACGGAGTAGTGACACGTGACCTGTGCCGTGTCACGGAGCAGTGACACGTGACCTGTGTCGTGTCACGGAGTAGTGACACGTGACCTGTGTCGTGTCACGGAGCAGTGACACGTGACCTGTGCCGTGGCACGGAGCAGTGACACGTGACCTGTGTCGTGTCACGGAGTAGTGACACGTGACCTGTGTCGTGTCACGGAGCAGTGACACGTGACCTGTGTCGTGTCACGGAGTAGTGACACGTGACCTGTGTCGTGTCACGGAGCAGTGACACGTGACCTGTGTCGTGTCACGGAGCATTTAACACGGAGACTGGACCGAGGTGACTGGCAGACTGCGTGAGTTGCCGGCCAGCTACAGGAGACGCGTGCTGGGTGTTGTGTCACAGCGTCGCGAATCATGTGTCGGCCTGTGACGCGCTCTGAAGTCCCGTGACGGTCTGTGACGTGACGGTGCGGTGCCGGGCTCGGTGGGCCGGGACGGTGAAGGTGGCAGAAGCAGAAGTGTCACAGTTGGTACCGGTGATAGATGAGATGTGTCTGAGCGGCTCCTGTGTTTTGGTAGGCTGTTCTGTGGGTCACTGTCACGGGATGACAGTGATACTGTACAGCATTCTGGTATGGTCATTAACCCGCGCGGCGCTTGGGGGGTAAATTGTACCTTCCCCCTCCCGGATTTTCTCAATAACTTGAACACTGTGGCAGATATCGAAGTGAAACTTTGGGTACCCTATGCTGCATCAATGCTACATCTTCTGTTAACATTTGTATTGCAATTGGTGAAGAAGTTTGGGAGATAATGACGTTTTAGTGACGTCATGTCATGCCATTTTTGTGGGAAAACGTTAAATGTTTTAAAATCGTAGAAAATATAGTTTTGTTGCAAATCGCAAATACAAAACGTTAAAAGAAAGAAAATAACATTCTCTTTGAAATGGCTATCTCGGATTTTCGAAATGTTAGATTTTGTTGTTTTTTTCGGAGGAATTTCCACAAAAGTTTTGTTTTTGAAGATATTAAAACAGAAACGGAAGATATATTAGAGAACCAAGTATGGACGATACCCAAACCAAATTAAAAAATGTATATCTTTTTTTTGACAGACTTATGGCTCACTAAGTATAAGTAACTCATGACGTCATTTTGTTAACCCTCGCCCTACGGGAGCTTTTTTCACCTTCGTCCTACGGGGGGGGGGCGTCCTAAAAAGACCCCCTGTTAACTTCCAAACCAAGCAACATAATGCAACACGGTAAGAACCAACATGTTGCCTGTCATGTTTGGAATCTAACAGTATGCATTTTTTAGGTTTCGGGTCAACGAGTGACATTCCAGGTCAAGTGAATGACCTCGATCGACCACGTCCAGAACAGCGATTTTGCTGTGTCGGAAAACCTCAAAATGAGAAATTGATAAATGTAAATAAAAAGGCATGTTCCTAGACCAGTTTTGTCTCAGAAATACAGAAAAGGTAATTATTTATTCGTATCTGGTCAAAAAATGTCCAAAAAGTTATTAAAAAAATGACGTCATGAATTTCTTACACTTAGGGAGCCATCACTCAGTCAAAAATAGAGATATTTCTTTGAAATTTGGCTTAAGTATTGTCCATACTCAGTTATCTCACATATATTCACACATACATATTTGCATATATATATATATATATATATATATATATATATATATATA
>JAXIVJ010000898.1:127500-130000 GCA_036785665.1 Chirona hameri
GCGGGCGGCAAATATCTGCACGACGCCGCTGACTGGCAGCTCAAGCTGCGTTTTTTTGTATAGCTGCATCGTCAGCACTTTGCAAGGACATACTTTGTCGAGATGTTGGAAAACACCCAACCATCGACTCTAGGGTTTGTTTGTATGTTAAAAGTTTGTATTTCCAGGTCCGCCTCATGTTCCTCACCGTATGACGACTGTTTAATCAAAATGTATAATTGAATTGATCACCTGGAGCCTGGAGCCCGTCTTCTCTGGAGATGTGTCTATGGAGGCTCGATAAGCTGAATAGCGGGAGCTAAATGCCGGGAACTAATGACCTTTTGGTATCTGTCGCCACAAATGTAGACGATTTATGATGGTCCAGGTGGTTCATCTTACGCAACACAGCTTACACCCTCGGATAGAGATTAGTTGGCCGTCGTTTTCCATCAAGTCCGGCCAGTTAGCGATTTAGTTCGGTGCGTTATTGTTGTGGAAGGAGGAATGTGTAATGTATTATATTTATGTGGAATTTACGCCAATTACGATTGAAGGTCTTACGCATTGGGTCAGTGTAGAGCAAGTAATGTTACTTGTGCTTGGTAGAAGCTAGTCTGTCTATGCCGATGTTCGTTGACCGTAATTTTGTCTTTGGATGTTGATAAAACTCGTTTGTATTTCATTTAATGTGCAACTAGTTAAATTGTAAATGGGATATATTCATGTAACGTGGATTTTTCTCGAACGGGTACTTTGAAGCTGGGTACTTGACACATTTGATGTGAATTGACATTTCATATTTATAGTCAATATAATATACCAGGGACAGTTATATTAAGTTAAGCGGTGTTACAATTTCGAATGAATTACTCGAATTGTTCTAGATGATTTTTCGCCGATTCACACTGATCCCCTATAGTTGGGACTCCAGCCAGTCGGTGTGTATGTGGGACCGACGCCGACCACAACACCAAGTAGCCGGCGGCGGTGGTTAGCGGATCGACATCTGTCGCCTGACGAGGGTGACGAGGCGGCGTCTGTGGCCCGACGAGGGTGACACAAGGCGGCGTCTGTCGCCTGACGAGGGTGACAATGCGGCGCCTGTCGCCTGACGAGGGTGACGAGGCGGCGTCTGTGGCCCGACGAGGGTGACACAAGGCGGCGTCTGTCGCCTGACGAGGGTGACAAGGCGGCGTCTGTCGCCTGATGAGGGTGACAAGGCGGCGTATGTCGCCTGACGAGGGTGACAAGGCGGCGCTGTCGCCTGACGAGGGTGACAATGCGGCGCCTGTCGCCTGGTGAGGGTGACAAGGCGGCGTCTGTCGCCTGACGAGGGTGACAAGGCGGCGTCTGTCGCCTGACGAGGGTGACGAGGGTGACAAGGCGGCGTCTGTCGCCTGACAAGGGTAACAATGCGGCGCCCGTCGCCTGACGAGGGTGACAAGGCGGCGTCTGTCGTCTGACGAGGGTGACAAGGCGGCGTCTGTCACCTGACGAGGGTGACGAGGCGGCGTCTGTCATCAGCATACCTGTGAACGGGCCGGCGACCCGGCCTCACACCAGCGTCCGCTGAGATCCGCGAGCTGCCCGCGAGCTGAGGTCGAGCGCAATGGTCGAGCGCGATGGTCGAGCGACTGCACCTGTCCAGCGTTCGACCACATGCCTCTGCAGCGGCCTGCGGTGGTCGGCAGATGGTGTCTGCCACGGGGCCGGCCATCTCGTGATGGCGCGGTCTGCACGCAGGGGTCTATCCCCTCGTGAGCCTACCGAAGTCAGGATGATATCAAAAGTACACGAGTTATTACAGGTCCTAGAAGAATTAAGTCGTTCTATGAAGATCATTGGGCACAGAGATAGTCGCGAAATTCGCCTGAAAATAACACTATTGGCTGGGTAAAGAAGAATCACGACTCAAATATGCTGCGAAGTTTCTCAGACGGTCGATAGATAGTTTCTCAGACATCCGATAACGGTCGCCGATAGAGCCTGCCATTTGTTTTGCTGTGTGATCAGAAATGTCTCGGTGAAAAATGTCTGGACTGTGGCGACAGACAGGCTTTTAGCGTCCTTGACGGCTTGGCTTTATTGGTAGCCGGATGAGACCGTTACAGCTGTGTATGTGTGTGTGTCGGTGGGACTGGCAACAACCGACCGCTACTGAGCTGCTGGTGCCAGTGCCGCGCAGACACCCCCCCCCCCCCCCCCCCCCCCGCCCCGTCCTGGCTGTGCGGGGTGGGGTCAGCAGGGGGGTGGGGTGGCGCCCCCTGTGCGTCTGGCACCTAACCTCACCGGGCCGCCGGAGGAGCCCGGCGGACCCGGGTCTCAGCTGGGCTGCAGTCGGGCTGGTACAGGCGCTGCACCAGTTCAGCAGGACGGCCGCCCGCCGGACGACAGCGCTGCGGCCGGTCCGCCCGGTCGGACTGAGCCAGACAGAGCTGAGCGCGGTGTGTCGGCGGCCGGTGACGGCGGGACAGGCTCTCCGGTGTGGTGTGGTGTGGTGTGGTGTGGTGTGGTGTGG